>VXBI01013971.1:3010-29379 GCA_013397375.1 Toxostoma redivivum | reverse complement strand
AAAAGGGACTAAAATTGAGCTGTACTGTTCTGTTTTGTTGTCAATTTCTAAAGTTGTTGTTGTTTTTATGCTGTTTGTCTGGTTAGATATATTAGTAAGAAGTGTTATTCCTATCCCCATATCTTCTGCCTGAAAGCGTCTGATTTCAAATTATAGTGATTGAAAAGGAGCGGGTTACGGGAAAAGGGGGTCTTGCCTCTCCTTGGCAAATACCTGTCTCTTAAACCAAGACAACTGACTGCTCTGTGTCTCCATGAATGTGAAATGTTCATATTACTTCCCAGCTTCTTACCTTCACTGTTGCACTTTTGTGCTTCACAAAGAATATCACTAGCACACTAATAGCTTTATCGGCTCTTCATGAGTTTGAATTCTGTTTCATAACTGCATGTTCTTTTGTCCAAGACAAATCACAGAATATATCTCTTTCTCATCAGCTAAAACACCAGAAAATCATTCTGATAATGATCTTCACAAGATTCCCTCATTGTGGGTACAGCATATTGGCACAACAGGAAAAACGTTGCTGAGTTAACAGTTTCCCAGCTTCCTGAAGTACCCTCTCTGCAAGAAGGCTAAACTACAGGGAGCCCACGCAAATGCAGAATGAGGCACTATCCCATTGCAGATACTATAAAAAATTTTGTTACAATATAAACATTTTGAGCATAAAAATAATCTAAGTGGTGAAACTGCAGGTAGTCTGCTGTCAGGTTAAATAAAAAATGAAGCAATCCAGATACTCCAATAGCAATTGTTCCATGACCCATGCTATTTAAAAGGATACTTCCCAGTGCATTTAAGTGCTAAATGACGATAATTCTTCAGTGAAATAAGTGTTTGCTTTTCACACATCATTTAGTAATCGTCAGGGGCTTGTGTGATTCTGTGGCAATTAAACTTGCTAGAGAATCCACCCACTTCTGAAGATTGCTGCAGGATGCAGATTATAATTTTTAAAGCTAAAATAGGGTTTGGTAGAAAATGAAATCTTCCAGATGTTAACTGAAAAAAAAAAGTCTACAGTTTACTCATGTCTTTGTTGGTGAGAAGGCTGCCAGCCAAGCAGCGTTATATCCAGGTCATGAAAAACTTGGATGTCCTTGGCAGCAGAATTGTACCATGTATGGGAAGATCATCTGCATGTATAGAAGTGTCCCATGTAAAGAGTTACTTCTTTGATGCTCTGTCCTGGGATATGGCACCCTCTTTTCAATGTGGATGGCATGAAAAACACACTCAACCAGTTTTTTCTTTCTTTTTGTCATTCATCTGTTGTTGCTCTTAAGTTACAACTAAAAGAAATTTCCCCTGGAATCAACACTTTTGCTTGGACTTATGTGCTGGGAGATGTTGTGTATCCTACATATTTGTGTGTCCCAGTTCCTCATTAAGCTAACATCTTCATTTTTTTGAAAAAACTCCTTGTAGCCAATGGAACTGTTCAGCAACTGTGTCATCAACACACATTGTATTTTTTCCCAATTTGTTGTTGAGGGTTGCATCCAAGCTTGAAATAAGATGAACTGAGGACTCTTCATTAAATATGTGTTATTCCTCCCTCAAAGAAAAAAAATCCAAACTCCTGAGTCTGCATGTGTGATCTACACTGTACTTCTATGAAAACACCTGCAAGATGAGGACAGGTTTGCCACTTCCACTTCTAATTGCAGCCTGAATTCTTCCAAAACACATTACTCCTTAGTACCAACATGAAGAAGGTGAGTTAGGCAGATGCATTTGGTGAACCCTGTGTCTGCATGCATTGATCTAGGAAAGAGAGAGGAAGAAGTGTCAAGTCTTTGACTGTATTACTCTGAAAAAACCTACCCTCCACTCATGCTCTCAGACCCAAGAGCTCACTTTTAGCTCAGTCCAGGACCTTAATTAATCAGGGCCAAGTTTTAAGTGTAGTAGTCTGAATGGACTATTAGGCTCTGCTCTGAGTAGCTGCTTCCTGCATAAACAGACTCCTACTTTTTTTACCAGTACCATCTTTGCACTGTTCCCTGAATTGCTTAATGAGCCATGGTGAAGCCTCATCTCAGCCCTGTCCCTGATCCACTTCCTGCTGGTGCTGACTGTGCTGTCAGGGTGAGCCCTGGATCTGACTGATTACTTCACCCTGTGCAGACTCTCTGGATAACTTACAGTCATTATCTGAACCATATGACATTCCCTTAAAATCTAGTTCCTCAGAAGAGAGCAGCTCATCAGAAAGCTGGAAACATTAATATCCAAGCAATATTCATCCAAAATAAAGTCACTGAATGACCAAGCAAAATGATCATAGCAAAGGCCTGTTTCTACTGTATTCATCTTATCTAGTGTATTTAAACTGCAGTTAATACTACCATAATCACTCCGGTTTCATGGGAGCTGATGTGGTACACCTATTTGAGGCAGAGATATAATTTAACTATGTTGTCTATGTTATTCCATATCAGCAATTACATATTACATACTACACATTACACATTACATATTACATATCAGTAATTATCATTAATGCATTTGATCAGGGTTTTTCCAAAGTAACTCTTATTTAACACCTATTTAGAGGTTAATCAAAATTTCTAAAACTGTCATTTATTATAATCTGATTTTGGATAATTGTTCAAATCAGTGCTCTTAGAGGCATCAGTTTTGTTTCAGTCTTAATGAATACCGTACATTAATGCCAAGAAACAACAGAGGACTAGAATTATATTTTTTGCATATACAAGTGGCTATCGTAAAATTCAATTCTTCAAAATGCCTGAATTCTACTAGATATTTTTTCTGCCAGTGGAGCTGTCATGCTAAGAACTGGGAAGGTAGGACAAAGAGAGAAAATCATGATGAGATCAGTTCCCTGTATAATTCCAAGGAGCAGGAAAAAGTGTAAAGAGAGAAAGGACAACCTGTATATTCTTCCTTTTGTACTACAAACTCTGACCAAACAGGTAGGGAGCAGCCAGCAGCCAGCACATCAATCTATCAATCCATACACAGTACAAAACATATACTGCTCAGATTCTGTGATAATGATAAGTCAAGTGCTTAAAATACCACAAATATCAGAATTATCTTCCATGCAGCTCTAAGCAAGTTGGGTCTATGCATCTAGGTGTAACAACAGCTTTTAATCACTTCACAAAATGGTGCCAGTTTTCCAACTGAAGTCTCAGACAAGTGTACACAACCTGGTAAATTTCTTCTTGGCAGATGAGCTATTTGAGCAGGCAGCAGGTATATTACCAAGATTATTCCTGAACTACTTCTATTATTCCAAAAATCTGTAGGTGTTAACAATCCCCAGTGAAACAATTGTACATGTTCCTTTAACAGACATAATCTAAAATACCACTCCTTCTGTTCATTTCAAATTACTGCTAAATCATCATAGAAAATCCAGCACAAGGCACATACCTCAAAATGGTAACTTTAAATTTGAATGGTTGAAATCTGACAATTCTCAAACAATTAAAATCTCAATGCAACTTGTGCATGTCTGCGGTACCAGAACCACCTCAAGTGGTAGCTTTCAAATCAACTGTTCATATAGAATGAAAGCACTAAAATAGAAGGCGGCCCACTTACTCATTTATTGGTAAGAATCTTTTGCAGTCACCAGCACAAAAGCAAAATAAATCTCTTATCTATTGAACAGAATGTATTCATAAAACTGGAACTTTTATATGTTTGGGAGACAATAGCAGAATATGAAAAATTACTTGTGGGAAGAGGAGTTGAATCATTTTTACACAAAACTGGGAATGTTTAGTGAAACCCCCTATTTCACTGATAATTTCCAATGTTTATTATAAATATTCCTTTTCAAAAAATTCGACAATACACCATATTGTGATTTGCACTAAAATGTTTTCATTCTAAAAGCTCGTTAACATTTTGAGGGTTTCAGTTTGCTTTTAGATACTCTCTGTGAATCACTCCCTATCACATTTACACTTCAATTCTTGGACAACTATACTGGCAGAAAAGGTCACTATTAAATTATTAGTTTAAAATAACTTATAATCACTGCTAACTGTTCTGCAGTAAACATTCCTGGGGAAGTTCTCATGTCTTTTCTCTGTTGACAGAATTGTGGAGTACATGGCATATACATAACCAGGTTCTGCAGCTGCTCACACTGCTTTCACTCCAGTGGTATAGATGCATTCACATCTATCTCAAAATTGTTTTTCATTCTGGTTACATTAACTGTGAGAGGGTCTAATAAGACAGGTTTGTTGTGAGTTAGGTATTTGTAATTCTTGGAACAAGCCTTCTTATGGCATCAGCCCATCACCTAATAGATGTGCACCTAGTGTGTATCTTTTATGTGAACCTCGTGTGACTGAGGCAGTGCTACAGCCTTCACAGAGCTGTGCAGAGGCTGCTCTGCATGAGATGCCAAACTTGGACCCTGCAGTGTCATCTCCTTCCTTACTGCCCCTATGCTCTGCATATTGAGTTACAAAAGCACACTGGCTACTCAGTATTCCTGCATGTGTCAGAAAGTATTTCTTCTGACTACATGGGTAACTTCTTCATAGTTTCTTTTACATTTTTAAAATAAATCTACAAGTAGGAGCATTTGAGGTGCTTGTACAGAAGTGTATACAGTTGTCTCAACATTTCAGCAGAACCAGTAAATCACAGCAAGGTCTGATTCTTCTCTCATTCTCTCATCTATCCATCCCCTACAGTGCTTTTAATTTTCTTTTTTTGAAAAGTTATTTTCATTTTAGGCCATAAAACTGGAAAAGTAGAGAAGCATGTTCCAAAATTTTCTTTTTCTCCCACCCTCATAGAAATGCTTTTTCCAAGCAAGTTTGGGCTAAATGATCCTTGAGATCCCTTCTGATTTGGTATTCTGTGTTTCTAGGACTACCTTTTTTCCTGTCTTCAGCTACATTTATGCCAAATCTAACTGTTTCTACTGCACAGCATGCATCTTCTTCTGCCTACAAAGTCACAAACAGAATTATTCCTACTTAAACTCTTTCCTCTGTCTCCTCCTCTACCTCACTGCATTTACTCTTTCATAACTTAGTCTTTTATAACTTATATCCATCATTTTACTCTGCAACTTCTTTCTTAAATAAAGTTCTTCAGTTCTATGAAATGTGCCTCAACACCATTGCTAACAACCACTTAAACAGATACCTCACCTTATCTATCTTAACCCTGCCCTACATCCTTTTCTCAAAATTGTTCAGAATGCTGCAGCTAAACTCATCCTTTTCCTACCATACCTCTACTTTCTATATACATTTCAATTTACTTTTTCTTTAGGGAAAAATCTCATCTCCTACTCCATATCAGGAAAACCTACATAACATTGCTCTCTGTCTCACTTTCCAAATGTATATTTACATCTTTTGTCCTTTCAAAGTTTGCGCAGTGATGGAGGGGAGGTCACATGCAAATTTGCCCATGCAGATTTACTGTTGTATTGCACCTATTTGAGTAAATTTGTGAACAGGGAATTTCATACTCCATCACCTTGCTACTGTAACTGTGTAATTCCTTCCTGGAAAATCTCTGCTCCTACCAGTAGAAGCCAACTCCCACCCTTTTCTAGCCCGAATTTGAGCCAATTCTGTGTGTACAAGTTCCTCAAACATAGCTGCTTTTCAGTCATTCAGATTTCTTTCTCAGTCCTTTTCATTTGGGTATGCCTCAGGCATGGAAGGGTAAGAATTTAAAGCCTGTTTTTGCTCTGATAGCTCAAAAATAAGAGGAGGTTATTTTATTCCTTGGAGAATTCCTTGTCTATATTTTGGTCTGCTGATGGTCCATAAGAGTCTTCACATAACTCAGCTCACTCTTCTTTTCACAGCAATACTATTCCTTTGCCATATTCTTAAAATTTTTCCTGGATTTTTTCCTATTTATTTGTATTTTATCTATAAATTCAAAAGCCATTCAATGAGCCTTTATTTTTCTGAAGTAAGTCTAAGTTGATGGTGCTAGAAAAGTGATCAGTGGAAAATGAAAATGGTAATAATAAGTTAGGCATATGATGATCTAGAGTTGTATAATATGCCCATTATCATACGATCTGTGCAGTTTTGTCATAGCTTCTTAACACCTGAAAAACTGAACGTAGGCCAAATGTTGAATCTCTATTTTGTGTGATGGAGAAGGGAGACAGATTTTAACTGCAATATGCTCAGGCTGACTTTCTAGCATTTTGGATGTGATTCTTTAACAAATGCTAAGGAAAAAAAAAAGACATATTGGATTAAAAAGGCAAAAATTATAATGCTGAGAAAACACTACTTAGATGAAGATTTATGTGCCCAAGAGACAGCACTACCAATTTTCCTCGTTCCTTTCTCTCCCCAAGGTGTGTGGCTAGGAAGAATTGGATTTTTACTGGTGCCATAGAGTCAACTGGGCAAATATTGGTTCCATTATTTCAAAACAGCGGTCTAGCCCAGCTTTCACTGTATTTTGCAATGCACCTAAGCAATCCTTTAATTCTGTAGCTGAATTTTTTTTCAGGATGATGAGCAAGGTCAGAGCTTCCTCATCAACCTCAGGCTGAACACATAGAGGACTGAGTTGAGGTTAGGCTCTCTTTCTACTTTCCCATTCAGTGCTCCACTTACCTTGACCTTGCAACATGGTCAGGGACATGATGAAAGGGAAATGAAAAAATTGCCTTGTGTGCTTCTTCCTTCTCTGGAGGCTGAAAGTTTCACCTCTCTGATATGCTTAGTTGGCTCAGAGTAAAAGTTCCTGAGAGCAATCACAATCCTAGGTCTCATGTGGCAATCTGCAGAGCAAACAGGCCAGTCCACAGCCAGATTACCCACTGAGGCTTTCACAAGGGTTAGGCAGCTTCAGCTTGCCTACACTATGATCATGCTTCTTAAATAAAATAATTACACATTTGTAAACAGATATCCATAAATAAAAGTATAAATATGATATGGAGAATCTGGTATGTAAAAAGGTAACAATTTGTATCACACAGCAAAGTTTTACAGAATTTCTATATGAATACTCTTCCAATCTAATCATCTAAATAATGGAGAAATACTTTGTGCCATCTGTACTCATCAGGGACTGTGCTGTGGACACAACATGGCAAACAAAAACAGTAAGAGTGGTTAAATGAAAATAACATGCAGGGGTATATGCTTAGCAAACCAAGGCTCTAAACCAGTAGGATTTCAGTGAGAAGTATTGGATCTTTACTGAAAGAAATGTGTTTTTCTGATAGCAGTTGTAATTAACAAGGTATTTACTGTTTCAGTCTGGCTCAGGTGAAGAAAATGCTTTTTATAAACAAAATTAAGGCAGAATTAAAAAAAAATACATAGAGGATGTTAACTAATGGATAGCAATTGCTCATTTTCATATATTTTAAGTCAAAGTACATTAAAAGTGTGCATCATTTATACCAATTAATAGGTGGAATTACAAGACAGTTTGGAATTTGAGCCAAGATAATATTGAAATAAATACATTTGATCTGCAAAGGACCTTCTTCAGAATTATAATTTTGAAAATAAATGTAGTTCATGCCAACATTTCTTTTTCTGCATGGAAATATAGAGACATAAAATCCCTTTTTTCTCTTAACTCTATGCTTTGATATTTTAACTAAGTGGTGTGGAAGACACATCTTAAAAGAAAAATTATTATTTTGCTTTCCAGTCATTTCTGTGTAAAAGCTCAGAATAAACTCCCTTATTTTCGTTCTTATGGTTCAATTTCAAGACAACTATTAAGCTCACAGCTTCTGTGACCTACTACATGGTGATATGAGTGGGTATGCTGTTGCCAAGAGTAAATAGTCTGATTTCTTATTAATTTTTCCTGTTCCTTTTTCAGAAATACAGAAAACCTGACTATTTTAATGCAATGAGAATGGTGATTAAGTCTGATGGTAATGTGAACTACAATCATTGTTTTTCAAACAGTAAAGGAAAATGCAAAGCTTCAGAATTTCCATTCATTAGGACTTTTAGAACATTAATTTTAATCTAAGAATAGAGCAGATAGGATACTTGAAATGAAACACTTGATTTTATCAAACATTATGAAAGTACAAGAGCTTTATTATGACAGATCCAAACCTCAAGAACCAAGCTTCCACATAGAAAATAATAAAAACACTTACTTATTCAGTACGCAGCTCTTGAACCCTGAATAAGCAAAGTACATATTGAGAGAGAGGTACTTAAAATGTTTCCATGGATACAAGATGATGCCAATAAGATCCATGTTCCTATTTGAAAGGGTGCCCCTGCAGAGAACATACAGCTTCGTGGGTGGTTGTTTATACAAGTAAATAAATAAGAACCTTGTTTATCTTACAAAGGGCTCCTGATCCACATTTTTTGTCTCATTTGTTAGAAAGGAACACTTTGCTCCTTCTAAATAGTATATTAGAGCAAAGTAGACACTGTTGAATTTTTTTCTTTAAAGCCACTAGAGTTTATGTCCTAGTTTTCAAGTGGAAAATAGAATATCTAGGTATGCAGCTACGAATCCTGGTACTGATGTTGTTGATTCTTTTTTTAACTCTGTGAGAAGATACACCAGTACAAATTACACTTTTCTCTCAGTTACCAGAAGTCATCTCCAGGAAGAAAAAAGAGAAAAAGAAAAGCAAGTGGCAGATATAAATTATAAATACCCTTATTATAAATAAATTATAAATATCCAATAAGGACAAGCATAACAAGTTTTGATCACTTCCCTCAAAAGAGCCTCCATTTACTTTAGGTCCCATTTTAAAAGTGGCTGATTCCTAGACTATGACTGCATAAATACTACAAACACGTCATTTTGAAATTCAGACTCTCAATTCTGCATGCTTTTTAATTTTGGGAATGAGATTAATACCTTCTACATGATATATGCACAATTTAATGACCTGAATTGAAATTTCTGTGTGCTGTGTCCCTATTTTTAAAAGGCTTTCTCCCAGCCACAGTTAAGAGAACACAGCCTCATCTAGTTTATAGATTCTTCTTGGAATAATGTCATTTTAACATCTATTTAAAGGAGGAAACTTTTTTGCCATACACGAGCCTCTTGGTCTTCCTTTCTCTTGAAGGAGCGATTCCTGGATACTGAATAAGACGACTGAGTAGATATTTTCCATTTGAACTTGCAGAGTGCTTTTGAAGGAGGTTTGTAATACTCTGTTCATTTGCCAGCACTGACAAAGGTCTGCTTGTCAGTGATACCTTTTACAGCTAAATTTACTTGGGAGTGACAGAAGCAGGTGCACTTTGGTCTGCCAGACACTTGTGCATGCTCATAATGCAGCCTCCAGGTCAACGTCCAAAGGAGAAAAAGCCTGGGTCTGCAGAGCAGAGGGTGAGCGAGGCGAACACAGCCCAGACCGGGGGGCTTCTCTTCAAAGCCAGCTGGTCTGGCTTTATTCTACAGGAATTATTTTACCTAATTTTTTTGATCTACCAAGCCCTCAACAGGTGCTGATGGGTACAACTTCCTGGAGAAGCAGAACACTGGGGAGTTTTAATAGAAAAAAAAATATTAAATAATTAATCTTACGTCTTTGGAATGTTCTGCTTGCCACAGCACTGGGTGTTTCAGCTCCAGGCTCATGGCTACAAAGTTTTCTCCAAGACAAAGCAGATAGGCCTTGTAGCATGCTTTGCATTTAACTTGATACAGTGTTTGCTTTTAGCTTCTGTTACCAAGAAAAGTTTCTTTAAACTGACTGGATAATTATAGTCACTTTCTTTCAAACTATGATTCTGAATGGAAAAAACATAGAGGATTACATGCAGAACAGCAGAAGCTAGACAGCACTGACTGAGGGTGTACTCTGTGCTCTCCATCTGCCTCCTGTAAAATAAACGAGTTATCCTGGTAATTTCCAAATACATCAGAAGGATTTGTTGTCTGTAGACTGCTCAGTATCTGGAGCTTCAGCAGTCATCCTGAGGCTTAGAAATTCTTCTAAACCTCAACTAAGTTTCCTTTGTAAAAAATGAGTGAAATTAACACTGTTTGGAGCATTTTACAAGACAATCAAAGGTTTATCTAACAAACGCATTGCCTTGTACTAAAGTGAAAAGTAAATTGTAAACTACAGGCTTCAAGACAGCACTGCTTGATGTGGTGCTTTTTAAAGATATCATGAATTTACACATTCCGTTATTTAACAACCACAAATTATGCTTGTTAATTTGCATAAGAACTGGGGAACTAGATGATAGGGGGGGGAAAGATTTTTTTCCCCTAGAATAATAAGATTTCAATTAATGTGAAAATACAGGAAAATGTGACCACATGTTAAAACACATATTTTTGAGAGGAGAAAAGCATTTCTATTATTATTCCTATTACAAGAACTCATTCTTTTAACTGTGTTTCACAGTATTCATTACAAATTGTTGTGTTAAATTGAAAACATTTATTTGAGTAAACAGACAGAAAACTTAACCATATGAATCTTTCTCAGTAAACAGATTCCATAGTCACAAGTCACTGCACAGCATAGAAGACACTAACGGGGGAGAAAAAGGAATCATACATCAACATGCTGTTAGACTATTTCTGTAGTAGGTCTTCCCCACATATCAAAATAAAGTATATATCTGCAATGAGTAGTCTAAGATTATGAATAATGATACCTTAATACTAATGCCCTTTTAAACATCCCTGATCTTTGATTTTGTTTCTGCTAGGTTGCTTGGTGTGGGACCCATATGGCTGACAGGGAAGTCCTACCTCAGCAGAGTAGATCAGCATAGTTGTCAGCCATTTTCTTCATTTTCATAGATAGGAAAATGGAGAAGAGATTATTTCTGTTTCTGGAATGTGCTATGTGAAAATAATTACAATTTTTGTTTGCTGCAAAGGTATGCTACTGTATGTGAGAATAAAAGGCCAATACAATAAAGCATTGCTAGTCAAAGCATAAAGTACACTTCTAAATATGAAAGATACACTTTCTGATCAAGTATGAAATCTAGAACAAGCAAAACCCCCAAAACTAGAGCTGCCTTTAAAATGAGCAATGCCTATAAAACGCTACTGTTTCATAGATAATGTGTAATGTAAGGAAACCAAATCCCCTAAACAGTTAGTAAAACCAAGCACTGTTAAATATGAGGTCAGTAAATAGTAATGGCAATTCCTGAAGCTAGCTAGACATTGTACATGCCACACAAAACAAGAAAAAACATGCAGCTTGTAGTTTAGAGCCTTTAGTTCTGTACCCTCTAAGTTCATCAGCATTTTACTGTATTGATTTTAAAGGCTTAGAAAGAGTAACCAATGTGACAAGCCCCTGGATAATTGCATGAAATTCCAGGTAAGTTACTCTGTATTTCACTGCACTGAGGGGAAAAGTATTTTGTAAAATTAAAGTAGAAGATGCTTTCCTTTTCTAGAAAAAGATTGCTTAATGTTTCAAAACGAAGAGATTACTCACTAGATAATTTAGACCACTAAATTTAAATGAGTGCCCTTAATAGATCTTTCTGGTTTCCTATTTTTGTCATCAACAGACTTCAGCACATTAAGTGAAGTTCTGAAATATTTCTGTTATTAATGAAATACTGAGAGATTAAGAAACAGGAAAACATAATTTAATGCACTGAAACTTTATAATTATTTCAGTTAGAAAGAGAATCACCCCTAAAATTCCTGGTTCATTCTTTTATTTTTGTACCAACTATTCCCTATTAACTAAGAGCTCTGTGGTCAGTTTCGTAACTATGGGAATTTATTCTACAACTATCTTTATTTTAAAATTATTACTTTGAAAAGCTACAGTGTAGCTCAGAGTTCAAACATGTTAGTCTTTTCTAGTAAATCCAAATTTTAGTGAAAGGAGGATATCTATATTAGTTTTTCCATTGTACATGTAAATTAAAAAATGGGATTTAACCACAAAGCTTTGGTAAAAAATCTCAATTTAGGAGGTTCACAATCTGGATTGTGTTCTTCAAAAGTCAGTTCAATTTTTTTCGTATACTGTTACATGGTATTTTAAAAGCATTTTATAACTTTCTACTTTCACTTACACTGAAAAAAATTGGACACTTTCCACTGAGAGCAATGAACTTGCATAAAAAGTTGCATATAAAAAGATGAGATGCATGATAAAAAAAACAACAGTAGAATAGAATGAATAGCTGGAATTATGTATATACAAGAAATTACATATATACATGAAAAATACCATTTTATGTTTTAATTATAAAGTGTATGTGCATTTATATATATAAATATATACACATATACATAAATATAAAGTGTATGTATGTACAAACATATATACTAATGTATATATAGACTTTAAATTTATAATTATTTTCCCCTTGGTACAGTGGGCAAAAGCTTATCCTAAAAAAGGGATGTAACTTTTTTTATTGAACTTTTATTTAATAATGTTTTTTGTTCAGAAATTAATTGGTTATTGGTCTGAGACACTCACCATGGAAATCAAAGGATCAGACTACCATTAGGAGTAGTGGAGAACTCTCCTCTTTGCTAGTCTGCTGGCAATGTAGGGAGCCACTTGCAGACTTGCCTGAGGACTCCATGCCCCTGAGCTGCTCTGGTGACTGCAAATGGATGGCTTTGCAGCTGCTCTTCAGCCCTACACTCCTCTGTGGCTCACTCCCAGGTAAAGACCACTCACACACTACTCTCAATGACTGTTTGGAGCTCCACCCTCCTATCACATTTCAAAAATGTTGCATTCTACATTCACCATAAATTAGGTAAGAAAGACAAGTCTCAAAGTATACCCTTTGCCACAGTGTACAGGTACACGAACTGTTTGTTAATGGGAGTTGTCTTCTCCAATTAAAGTGCTGACAACTTATTACATAGTCAGATATGGGTTTGTTCCTTTGAAAGCAACTAAGCATTAGGAGACAAGCTGTGAAAGCACCACTTAAGAAATCTTCAATAAAGACAAAAGCATAGTGCTTTCTATGCATAATTCTGAAGGCACTGGATCGTAAATCAAGTACAATAAATGCAGCTTCCAATGAATAAACATCTAGATTTAAGCTAACATACACAATTTTACTGTTAGCATGTAATATAACTGCACAGGTAAAAATAACATAAATAAAGTAATAAAATAATAGAATGAACGAACCAGCAATTACAGCTTTCTTCATAAATATAGCTACATAGCATTACTAGTTCTACATACGTACTTAAAAGTTGCGCTTATAGTATATGAAGTGCAAGCTGATGTTAAGGTAGCTAATGCAGTGTATCCTAAAACATCTGTCAGGGAAAAAAAACTTAAAAGCTGAATAGCATGATACCAATGTGTTAAGGATTAGTCCTGCAAAACAAACCTTTCTGTTTATGGGTCACTACATTTTATCTTCTGTTTTGGCTCTTTTTTTAACAAAAATGCTCTCCCCCAGTATTTATCATTTCACTCTACTTTCCTTTATTATTATAACAATAACAGTGCAGAAGTATACAAAATGGGTGCTTCCTATAGTTTTTGCAATAGATTCCAGTAGCATTCATTCTTTTCTTTTTACTATTTTAAGTCCTTTATGTCTATATTCAAGTAGCCCTTTCCCTAATATCAATCCATCTCCTGAATTTAAAGTTAATGTAGAAAGAATGCTTGGTAATAAAAAATAATTATTGTGTGCAATAGTTATAGAAGTAACACTGAGAAAAATAGAAGAGACTGTGAAACAATCTACTTGTATATCAGGAGATTGTTCCTATCCTTGCAAAAATGCATATGTCCATTTAATTATGTCCTTGCACTAAATCAATTCATTAGCCATTTAATACTCCACCTGTATCTCACTGAAATGAGATCTAGGCTTGTGCTCTTCCACAGAAATACAAGGGGACTGGTTTCCACTTAGGGCAAAGAAGCACTTGGTTCCTTTGTTCCTTGTTTTGAGAGAAAGCATTCTTAAAATATCTTCCAAACTGCTAGGTTCAATATGCAAAAAGGATGTGGGAACTCCTCATTGAATCTCAATTTAATCCAAAAATTCTTAACTTACCTATCACCACTAGCAACACTTCTCTTGAGTTATTTCTGCCCATATTCCTATTGTCTTATCTTCCCCTACATGAACGTGTAGACCACAAAAAAACCCTTTAGCCTCATTTAGGAGCTGGAAAGTTTTCTGAACCCCTTCCAAACATGTACCTATTCTCTAGCCCTTGCCTCTTTAGCTGAGCAACAGTAAAGAAAACAATTCAGTCACATCTAGAGATAAAGAGGTTTTACAGCACAGAACTTCCAACTGCTGTCAATTTAAAATGTAAAGGCAAATGTGAGAGTCACCATAACATAATTATTTCTTACTGAGAGTTTAAAACTAAAAAGGCTAACAATAAATTAGGTCAGTTCTAGAAGTTTCAATATATATTTGAATGAAGTTAATTGAATTTTTTTTAAGAAAAAAAGAAAACCCTGAAGTTTTCTCTGTATGATTCTTAGTTGCCTGACAAGAATAATAATTTCCAATTGAAGGAACTTCAATTTAGTAATCAGATTTCTCCTTCTTTAGCCATGTTGGGGTACATATCTGTATAGTCATTGCTGAAATCAGATCTTGCCAGACTGATTGGTGCAGACTTACAAGAACATAACAAATGAGAAATGGGAACTTAAATCTGTGCACGATACAGGAGCTGTACAAAGAAGATCAAACTAGATCATGTGATAGTAACAGTCATTTCAGATGAAATGCATCCAAACCAAAATACATATCCAAACATGACCCGAGGCTTAGCTTCCTTTTAACATCAATCATATAAACTTTTAAAAGTACTTTCATGGGAAGAGTTAAAACCTCACAGCAGGATGCTCATGGAAGGTGTAACTAGATTAACATCAGTGGCACAATCATGTTTAAAAGCTGACCCAACTATTGTGCAATTACATTTACAGTCACAGAAATTATGAGTTCTTCACTTACCAAGAAGTGCTGTTAACTTGCAAAAGGCCTCTCTAAACAATCTAATAAAATATTTGTGTTAATTGTTTATACAACAGGACTATTAGTAATAGAGCAGCACTCAGAGTTATTTATAGATCAACACTTATGTTTGGATTTGTTCAAACACAAAATAAAAACATGAATTTAGTTCTTAAAGGTTCAAAAACACCTTAAACCAGTGCATTTTGTCAAAATGTCCACAGTTTTGGTATCTGCATGCATATCTGGAATAAAAAGGTCTAAGATTAACACCTTCATACCAACATTCCATATACTAATCAATCACTATTGTATTCTATATTCAATTTATGGTGTAAATATCTCTGTTAGAACAGGTCAGGTCATTGACCATTAAAATTTGTGTATCATTTACTCCAATTTTGATTCCAGGAAGTGGTACAAAATCCGAAATAGAGGCAAATTGTCAGAGAAAGAACAAAAAGCTGGTTGCTTATCTAAAATATATCTTAAAGTCTAATCTGGAAAACTCCTGAAAATTAGATTTAGGGAAATAGTCCAATATTTTGAATACTCTAAGGGATGTCTTTCACATGTGACGTTGGAATAAAGCCAGAATGGGAAACCATAGTGCCTTTCAGCAACAGGAGATGAAGTTCACCAACATTTTTGGTCTTTTAGAACATGTTTGATTCTGAATTTTGTTTGAATTGTGGCTAGTGGTCCATCCAAAACAAAACTCCACTTTGTTTGGCACTCAAAATTACCATGAATTTCATTGTCTAGACAGATGGAGATGCTGATCTAATTTGCAGCAGCTGCAGTATATTTAATTAAGCCTTTTCTGGCTATTTATGGCTGTCTGCTTCTGCATCACATCATCACTCAGAGCAAGATAGACAAAAGCTTGAGTGTCACACAATCAGCAAGGGGGTGAAATAATTTTTTGTTTGGCTTGTGCATTTTTTTGTCAAAATATCTGAAAATATCACAATACCTTAGTCAAGCAATTCTATTTCTGGAAAAGAGAAGAAACGTGCAGCCTAAAAACATCCTTTCCTAGTTCCCTCCCAACTTTTCCCAAAATGAAAGTGAATCACGGAGAGATTCTCCTTATTCAATGGCAGGCAATCATATGGACAAATAAATGTGGTAGAAGGAATAAAAAAGGTGCTCCTTACTTAAAGCCTAATTCTGAAACAATTTATGGAAGCCTTTCCTCTTAGAGATAAGTAGAAGGGACTGCCGTAGCAGGAACTACTTTAGAAATGCACAGCTAATGGTACAGAGGTTTAAGACTTCTAAAGCTGCATAAATTAACAATGAAATACAAAGTTATCTTCCTCTGCATCAATTCTAGATGCTGTGAGAGAGAGCTCTTCTATATTAGGAATCGAGTCTAACAGTAAAGATACTGCATTTCTTGGGTGAAGGCTGTTTAATAATCTAGATAGACTTTAATCACACATGTATTAGACCATGCAATAAATTTTCTGCAAATGCTTTTCTTTAGAAAAAAAAAATCTGATGCTTCTGCATACAAGGATGCAGAATTATCAGACTGATGAACATCAGTCTGTGAAAATGACAGCATTTCCAAAATTATTCTTCAAATACATTCCACTACTTAAACCCTATTAAGATGGGGAATTGGTTCCAAATTTCCACTCTAAGCTCATATTTGATCTATTTTTGTATTTTTGCATAGGAAAAAAAAAAAAGCCCATTTTTGCTAGAAATTTTACGTAATTAACTTTATGTCAGAAGAGACTTGGGAAGGAGTGTAGAATTGCGATTTTGCTTGCCAACTTCTTACTAGCACTGAAAAACTTCAATACTCTTGCTGTACTTTTTTCAGGCAAGTCTAGGCTCACTTTTTTGGAGTTCTTAAACCTCAGCAAGGGAGAAGTTAGTAGGTCAAATTCTTCCTCTATTTCCCTTTAAATAAGATCATGGGCTACAGGAGTTATAATCCTAAAATGTATATATAAACTCTACATTTGGTGGAACATTGTTGTACCATGATAAGTACAACAAATCATTTGAATGACTTACAGAGAGATAGTGGCTGGTACAGGAGCTGGAGTTATAACATACCTAAAGATTAATTCTGAGGCAGAAGTTGGGTCTGTGNAAAAAAAGGCAGTGTGGGTGAAGAGGGGGAGTGACGAATTGTAAAAACGTCTTTCCAAAAGGCTGGAAACTAACAGATAATGCCCAGTATTGGTCGAGCTCCAAGCCGTCCGTCTTACCTCGCTCACTCCATGGCTTCAACATCAGCCTGCTAGACACCGATCTGTCCCCTTTCCAGGACTGCCATGTGCTGCTGGAGCTTCCTGAGCCTGGCCCTACATGTTTGGCCACTCCATTCCCCTCTGAAGCCCCGGGACCCTGGCTCCGAGCACCCATCACCTACCCTCTCGCGGCTAGCAGGTAGCAGCCCCTGCTCCAGCCTGGCCCCGGGCTGGCCGGATTGGCAACTAGGGTCTCGCTGGCACCCCAGAGCTGTGCTTCGGACTCCCATGGTGGCGACACCCGCTGGTTCCAAAGGTCGGAGCCGTGGGCAAAGGGTCTGCACAGGATCCGGAGGGGCCTGGTGAGGGCAGTTCTGCCGGGGGACGCGTGACAGGGTTCTGCTTCCAGCCACCTCAGAGGTGGCCTTTGGCCAGTGAAGTAAATAAGAGCAAGGAGACCTGCTCCCTTTACTAAGAAATCAGCTCGGGGTGGGGGAACCCGAGGGGTCACGTGCACCACTGCTGCTCCCGATGGACGAGTCAGAGGAGGAGGAATTCAGCTTTGCTGGGCAGCAGAGCTGGGGCTTCTGTCCTCACGAGAGTCCCTAGGAAGAAGACCAATGTCTGACTCGTAGTCTAGGGATGTCACGTCGGCTGGGTGCTCTTCAGATCATGGTGACAAAGCAGAAAAGTCCTTGGTTGGCGATTTCATCTTCTCCTTTTGGTTTTCCTACTTGGGAGTACCATTTTTAGTTTTGGATGTTATATTGGCTCGTTGTTTTTAGGGGTTTTCTATTAGCGAGTTGTGTCCCATGAGCACTTGCGGGTACCTCATTTACCAGGCGCCTTTTTCGGGAGCAGCGAAGGCAGGACCCGACGGGAGGGACGGGGCAGAGGGACAGGGCAATTCCAGGAAGTGGGAACCCGAACCGGAACAGAACAACAGTAACAATTTACATAAAACCAGGGTATTTTTCACAGTTAACAGAACATTAGCAGAACATTAACAGAACAAAACTAGAACTTGTTCCTAACATTGCTAAGATCCTCACCCCTGGGCGCGGCCAGGGGGACACAGCTCGCCAGAACCCCGCCCCGCCTGCGTCCCGGAGCGGCTCGGAGCAGCCTGGGGGGGAGAACAGAACCGGGGAAAAAAAACAGAGCGGGGTCCGGGGTGGCAGACCCGGACCAGGGAAAAAGCCGAGCGGGGTCCGGGGGGGCAGACCCGGACCAGGGAAAAAGCCGAGCGGGGTCCGGGGGGGCAGACCCGGACCAGGGAAGAAGCCGAGCGGGGTCCGGGGGGGCAGACCCGGACCAGGGAAGAAGCCGAGCGGGCTCTGGGCGGAGAGACAGGACCAGGGACAAAACAGAGCGGGAACAGAGCAAACTTAAAAACTTGTTCATAACAGCCAGGACTTCCCAACCCTTGGCTATTCCCGGTCAGTCCCACACAGTCATAGCTGCAGTAGAACAGCCACTGCTCCGGCCGCCCGCCCTCTCCGGGCCACCGGCTTTGGCGTCAGTCGGCTCCCGGCCGGCCTTACATAGCCCCCGCACCGGCCCAGCGCCTTCCCGTCGGAACGGGGACGAGGAAAGGGCGGCGGCCGCAGCTCCGGCAGTGCCGTCGCGACCCGGGACCCCCTGGCACTCGTTGCCCGCCCGGCGCCACTAGATCCGCGGAGCCGGAAGAGGTGGGGCCGGGATCAGTGTCGTACCTACTCCTGTCGTGATACCGCGCACCCGGAGGGACACCCCAGCACGTAGCAATAATGAGTCAATAAATAAATGGAGAAGCCCGGGGTAATCATGTGTGCAGGTGCGAGGGACTGGGGCAGAGGCCAGAAAGGTCGCCCCTCAAGACCAAGTCGTTCCAGCTGGGATCCCCTCTCTCCAACTACAGGTGCAGAGAAAAACGAATACTTGGGGTAAAAAAAGTTCTGCTGGTGCTACCTGATGTTGCCTTCCTCAAAGCAGACCCAAGGAGGTGCGTATCTGGTGTTGGCACCATACATGCCTGCCCTTGATAGAAGGAAAGAAATTAATATGCCGAGCTTTACTACTTTGTAATTCACCCTGGCCTTTTAAACAGGCATTTATTAAACAATGAGATGGCTGTGCTTTCCAAAATGCATGTCAAAGCATAAATACCGGCTGGAGGATAACTGCAGTCCGTGATTAATAGTTTTGCAATTTTACTAATAGTGTAGCAACCCTAAGGTAGGATTTAGACAGAGTTTATAACAGATTCTGAAAATATCAAGCTACTTACAAGTAAGATAGGCCCAAGTGCACATCAGTAAAGAGTCATATTCTTTTTATAGAAATTATTTCATTTATCTCCTAAAATATATTGGAGGTTTGCATTTTAATAATATGCTACTTTTGTGCTTTTAAACATCCAAGGTGTCGAAGAAGAATTGTAAACTGTGAAGTAACTACCTTGAGAAAGATTAAGTAAAGCACTGGAGGCGGATGATTTTGACAATAAAGAGGGTGTAAGTGGTGAGTGTTTAATACTTTTTACATTTAATATCACCAAGTACTATTTATTATTTTTAGATTTTTTTCAGCTGTGCATACCTTGCAGATATATTTTTTAAAATTAAACGATTTTGCAAAGAATCATGTATATGTCATCTCATTGCAGTGGTTTACAAAGCAATTAATTTGTGCTTCTGAAATACAACCCGGTTATCTTTGAAATTATCTGAGTTTATATCTTTTTGTTCATTATAAAACATATGGTTTGAGGGAATATTCGAATGAATGAACAACAAATACAGTACTGCTGAATAATCTTGTGGGGTAGATTAATCTATAGCCTCAATTTCTCTCAGGGTGGGTTGCTGTGGCAACTGCCCCAGTTCACTTTAAAATAATTTCATAAAGCTCTCTTCAATAGCTTCACCCAGTGTGGGCCAAGTTTAAAAGCATTTAGACATGGGAAGAAGAGTTATACTCTATTGCTCTTGCAAATAGTGAGGTGGTGAAAGAAAGCAAGATGTAGAGTGGAATGGGTTTGAGCAGAACTTTAAACAGAAAATAGAAACCAAGCTAGCCCAGGGTTAAGATGCAAAGGAGGTTGATCATTTCATAGTAACCTCACTGTTTTTGGTTTAAATACCATTAAAGGGTGTAAGATGGCAATCTCATTTATCCTAAGGGAAAAATATGTTCTGCATCCACAAAAGAAAAAAAATGGACTTTGATAATAATTTTCAATGGAAATGTTACCTTGAGGTAATCATACTTGTAATGGAAAGAGATACTTGGGTACACTCTTTAATAAACCTTTGGAGATCTGATTTTATAATTATTACGTTTTGATTGATGGCTCATAGTTTAAAACACTGCATATCACAGCTGGTAGACTGGGGGGAAAAAAAATTTTCAGCAGACCTGTACATGGACTGTGGGAAGCAGAAAAGCATAGATTTGAGTCTTGTGCCAGAAATTTAAAAAGGGTGCACTTGCAGAGCTTCAGTACATGTACAGACATCAGAATAAAGGTTTTTTATGGTTTGAAATTATTACAGATTTTTAGTTGAAATCAAAAGAGAAGGAAACAAAAACACCTAAACACTTCAATATGCTACATAAATTCATGTCTTCTCTAATCCTGAACAAGTGCCAAATCCTGATCCCTCCCCTTATATATGTCAATTCAGCATCTGAATCCTGTTTAAAAAATCAAGAAGTCCTTTACATGGATTTGATGAATTGTGCTCGTGACAAAAACTTGTCATGGCTTTAAGGTGCTCCAATATGTGAAGGTCACAACTGTAAAAGTGTGTCACAAGTGCCCACATGAAGATGTAGTTGAAGTTCTAAACTGCTGCATATTTTTATTTTCTGTAAGAATTACTTTCAAAATATGACAGTGCTCACATTCTGCCTGGCCAGTTGAAGGGCTGTGTTACTAATTAACCAGACATCAGAAAACTTACACATCCTGCACAAAATAAAGCAGATGCCAGTCATTTTCAGTTAGAGAAAAAAAGTGCAAAGTCCTAACATAATTTTCTATTTTTGCTGCTAAGAATATACAGATATTACTGGATAGTTTGGTGCCATGCTGGGAGACCAAAATTGTCTGCCGAAGAGGCATAGCAAGGATACAATGTTTGTAATTGTTCTGTATTTCTTTCCTGATGTGCTTCATGGCAGACCTGAGACTGAGAAAGTATTTCTTTCCAAGTGTTTTTCAGGCTCTGGTGCCACTGCTGTGCATATGTCTCTCACCACTGTGTACAATGTGCTTGTCTTGTACCTGATTGCCTGGTGGCTCTGGGCATATCAGTATCACTGTCATTATTGGTGTGGGTGCTTTTGTAGCATGTCACTGCATGTAGAGTCGTGCACTCTCACTCTGTCAAACCAGGGCATGAATGCAACCTGCAGTATTTTCTAGGCATTTGCATTGTGAGCAATTGCAGGATGCTTGTTAGAAATACCTGAGCTTTGTTTTGCTCTGACTATGCTTTGGCATCTATGTTTTAAAGTGTACAGGTGAACTGAAAAGTTATTTATTCACTGTCAAATACTTTGGTAGTAGGTCAGTGGCCCAATGAGAGGGGAAAAGACTGTGAGACCAAGGGCTTGTATTAAAATAACCCAAATATATATTTATCACTGTGTTCGAATTCAGTAGTTTTGGTTTATTTCCAGTGCCTTAATCTATCATAAAAATAATACTCTGTGCCTTTACAAACTCTCCTGCTCCTCTTAAAGGATCATAAAAGTTGTCTGTATGCATAAAAATTTGAAAAGTATGTGCAGGATCCAGTTTTACTTACAAATCACTGTGTGTGCTTAATCTGGATTCAAACTCACAGTGCAGTTATTTCAGTCCAGTTTTAGAAGCAACTGAAACCTATTTAAAAAATAAAGCCCTGTCCACACACAGCGTGCTCCCAATGCTGCATTTCTGTGGGTAAGTCTGACAACACGAGACCTTTTCCGGCAGCCGCCCGTGGCTGGGAGCTGGTCGAGGAGGCGATCGGCCCTGATCCGGCCGCTTCTCACCGCGGAGAAGTACTGCTGCGCCGGAGCCACTCCCCATGCCGTGGGACGCGGATTCGGATGAGTTTGGGAAAGTTGGGCTGCTCAGCAGGAGCTGGGCTCGGGAGGGCGAGTCCAGAGAAGGTGCGAGGGGTTGGACAGGTCTCAGGGGATGGGTGCAAGTGCCGGAGGGCCGCAGGCCTACTCCTCTCCAGAGGCGGCGCAGGGGTCGGCGCCCTCTGGGCTGCTCCTGCGGCCGTGGACCGGCTTCCCCCTCTCGGTGCCCGCCCCTCCCCGCCGGTAGCGAAGCCACTCCGGAGATGCTGCTTCGGTGGTGCCGGGGATGCAACACGCAGGAACGTTCCGAACCCTGGACTCCGCAGGTCCCCGGGTGCGGGCAAGCTCGGTCACTGCCCCGCAGCCGGGCCCTGACCGGCCGCGCTGACCGGCAGCAGATGCGCTGCTGCGGGCGGTGCCCGCTTCTCAGGTGCGCAGCCTTCCTGCCTTCCCTCCGCACGCTGTGGTACCTCGCCAGGCGGGGGAAAACACGCAACGGCTCGCCGCCTTGTCTTCGCTCTGCAAAAAATAAAGGATGTCATTCAGTTTGCATATGTTATATGCCATTACCCCCACCATAAAACTAAAATTAGCAAAATGTCAGGAATGGAAAGATTGATTCACCCAAGATGCAATTATCATTTGAAAAGTGCTTGATTGAGGTGCTGATGCTCGGTGATTTATTCTGCATACCATATACATAATTAAAGTAGTGTAGTGGAGCAATTTATCAATCTAGTTTAGACTAGAGGGGCAAGGAGCTGCTGCCGCTGCTGCTGCTCTACGCTTGTTTTATTAAAACGCTTTCGGGATCTAATCCCGCCCCCTTTTTGCAACATTGGAACTGATTATTTCTCCAGCTTGGGAGGAGAGAGTCATTCGTTCGGGATTGTGGGAGAGATAGAAAAATAGACACGGAGAAAGAGAAGAAAAGGGAGGAAGAGAGAGAAGCAGAAAAGGACACCTCATCAGGCGTGTAGTTTGAATCCCTTTATCGCCTTCCCCTCCGCAATGTTACAAAGGCTGTGAGCTATTCGCCTTTTCCCATTCGCCCGCTGTCACTTCCTTCCTGGACGATATCAGTACGAGTCCGGTTACTTTTAATCCGACCAGCAGCTCAGCCACTTCCTCCTCCTCCGCGCTTCACACACGCGCACACACGCACACCACACACACACGCACGCACACCCCAGGCATCTTCTGGCTGCTTATTGGATTGACTTTGAAGGTTGTGTGTGTGATTCAAGGCGGCTGCATGTTGAACCAGGTGGTGAATATTTAAGACTGGAAGAAGTAAAGGGATTTTTAATTTTTCCTATGAAAGGAAAATATCTGAAGGACTAGCCTGATCAGCCAAACAACTAACTGTTTACAATGTAAGTACATGTGAAATTCAGACGTGGAATAAAATATAGTGGGCATGGTACAAAAGCCCTAGCTAGGTACATTTTCTATCTCGTTTGAAGCATGTATCAGTAATTTTATGTGAACTGGCATTGAGGTTGCTTGCAGGCTTTTAGCGCGTGATTGTGCAGTTGCTTAAAAGTAACTTGTTAAACAAGTAACAGTTAAATCTGTCTAGTAAATTATTTCGAACTTGTCTCTATCAGTGTCATAAGTGTTTAAACTTTGACAAAGTTAGTTTACATAATTTATGCGTTTGATATTATGAAGTATTGAAAGCTTATTTGATTTAGATGGTTTTTATTTGGTTTAAAAGCTGTGACATTGTAGTGCTTTCAGTCTGATTTATCAGACTAAGGAAACAATCCAGTTTCAGTGAAATGCTCTTAAACTTTGTTGTGTCGTAAGCTCTTCAGTCTTGAGTTTAGGTAGTGCATGCTTGCAGGTGTACAACTTTGTACATCTTTCATCTGCATTACTTACATCTGAGATAGAAAGAACCCTTGCATTTATGTGGGAACTTAAGTAATGATCTGCAAACTGCTTTTGGAACAGTATGCTTTGGTCTTTACACAGTACTTTGAGTAATCTTTAAATTTTTTAACACAAAAGAGCTAATCAGAATTACAGAGCTAGCTGGCATAATTGCAGTACAATCACAGGCTAAGATAAAGTTTAATGTAAATTATACACTTATAAGATCTTTGTTGCATTATGTAATTGTAATCACTATTATTCCCCATAAAACTTAGTGTGACCTCTTGTCAGCCTGAAAAACAAAACAAGTATAAAAACTAATAATCCCATTTCCAAAATAATCCCAGCAACGATGACAACAGCAACAATAATAATAATCAATGCTGCATGGTGCAAAACAAAATTTAATGAATCATTGTGGGTATATAGCATTGTATTTTATAGAAAAACTCTATTTTCTTTATTGTGTGTAATGATTATTATTACGAAATAACTACATACTTAAAGAAATACTGTAATACACAGTTTAAGACTAAAGGTTTAAGAGAATTAAACAGAGAAGGATACTTTACCAGTACTTCACTGATGATCAAAAAATAACAGCTTTGACACAAAATTTTCCTTGCACCAAGCTGCCAACCACCTTATTGGCAAACGCCCTAGTTTCATATCTTTACCTTAAAGTAACTATAAGATGAATGATAAGTAAATTGTCTTAGAAACAACTTCTTATTTAGAAGATTTCTTTCATTGACACTTTCTTGGCTATTGTGTTTGAAGAGTAAAGATGTTTATATGGAGTATAATAACTAATCCCTAGAGGCTTGGCAGGGCATGGAAATAGTACCGCCTGTGAACCAGTACGTCAGCACCTCTGTATTGCATGCATACTAATTTTTAGTTCAAATGGTAAGTCATATGGTTTCTCTGGGGATTTGTTATTTTGTGAACTGTATTCATTACAGGATTTCAAGTACCTTACTTTAAGTCCAAAACTCACAAAACTTTCTTACTTTGTTTTCTTAAAATATCCATCATATTAGTCTTCCTCTATTAATGAGTACATCATTCATGATGAGCTTACACTGAAATATTTGCCCACACTTATGTCCTTTTGGGAGTAATAGAAAAATTTCTTGATGAACAATTTAAGACAATGGCCTTTAATCTCATGTGTCTGTATTCCTGGTTGTACATATACTTTTATTTGAAAAACTTGTTGTTCATATATATTTATACTGATATGCTCTATATATTATGAGAAAGTAGTTCTGGGACCTGAATATGGAAAGGTTCCTTCATGCAGGGATTTCTTACACAACTAGTCCCACTAGCAATGCTGAGACTACTTGAGTGAAAATGACCAAGTCACAAGGATAATGATTTACAGTATCAGGACCCAAAGAGACTAAACCTCTTGCCTGTCCCAGAGCTTTCATAGGACAGAGATGTAAAGAATGTCCTTTCAATGTCCTGTAAAAGAATGCAGAAATAAGATACTGTTTTCATCCTCTCTTTTTGACCAAGAAAAAAGGAAATTTAAGAGCCTTATTAAAATTGGTACTAAAAAATGAATAGTGTGGGAGATTAAGTCTTTTATAGTTATGTTCCTGAGCTTCTAGTTTTGGACCATAATAAGAAAATTCATTCAAATACTTTCTTACTGTGAATTTTCTTCCAGTATGGGATCCAGAATTTTTTCCTTTTCTTAAACATTTCATCTACCTGCAACATGTTTATTCAAAAACAGAGATACCTTTCTTAAATGGTTCTTTTTTTACAAAACACTTGTAATGTTACAGACAAAGAGAAATGAAGCTTCCTAAAGCTTTTCACAAAAGTTTGCTTAAGAAATATTTTTGTAACTCATTATTCAGTAGATTAAAGTAATTAAACAGAAACTTAAGAACTGAGCAGGAGTTGTGAATAGAATACTTACAGCAACTTAATTTCTTTTAATTTTGCTTTTCTCTATAACAGGTTAATTTATTGTTCACCAGGATAGTTTAAATCCTTTACAGAGTCAGCTAAATTTACTAATACATTTCATTAAGGAAGAAGTCATTAATTGTTAGGTTCTCAAAAGAAAAAATGCTTGGTGTTTGATACATTAGGGTCCATTTTTACCCGTTTGATATAATTATTCAAAATTGTATGATAATTTTTCCAGAAATCAAATAAGGTGTATAGGTATTTTTTCGAAAACACTGATGATGGAGATGAATCTACGTAGGCTGCTATGTAATTTCAAAGACTTTAAAGTCCTTGCTTTAGCATCCTGATTAAGAACTAAAACATT
>VXBI01013970.1:21990-64040 GCA_013397375.1 Toxostoma redivivum | reverse complement strand
AGAAGAAAAAAAGAAGAAAGAAACATTCCCTTAAGTATTGCTTGTATCATCATTATGGACTGTGCTTCATGCCAACATCTTGTCAGATCTTTAAGACTAAATCATATATTGTGTGTATATGTGAGGAAATTTCTAAGAATAAATGAATATGCACAAAAAGGAGAATTAATTTTGAGAGATGTGTATTATTTTGAAGTATACGTGTAACATTTACAGATCTGGGTAGGAAATGTTGTTTTGATGGGACACTAAAAATAAAAATTCTTTTGGTTTGTTAAAGCTTTTATCATCCACATTTCAGAAAGTATAACCATGCAAATTCTTCTATATTTTCTAAACAAATTTATCTTTTTTATTTTTCTCTTGCTCTTACTTAGTGTCAGCTGAATTCAGTAGTGTAGTATTATATTTTTTAAAAAGCTTGTCTTTTTGAAGTTGGCTTAATTAGTCCATCTAGTTTATAAAGCTCTTTTGTGCTCCTAATAAAGACTAAAATTTTGAAATAATTATTGCTTTAGGTTTTATTAATTATATAAATCAATGAAGAAAAGTAACCTAGTTAAAATTCCATTTCAGAGAGCATCTCCATGCAACCTTCTAACAGGGATCAACTAAATAGTTTACAAGGAGAACAGTTAGAAGAATTAATTTTTTTTTTCCTCTGAACAAAATATTGTAACCATGCTTTTAAAATCATTGTCTTAATTCCTTATCATGTTATATTAATAGAACTCTAATGTTAACTCTACCGCCTTCAGTACCATAATGCTGAAATAAAGTATTTATTAATGGGCTTCGATACCTTTATTTCAGAGTGTATTTACTCACAGCTACACTTTGCCAAGTGAGTAAGCCATCATTCCTTTCTGTTAGCTTTTATGTATTTCACAGTTAAGCATTCTCCATTTAAGGTGACTCAGGTGGCCTTCAGAACTTGCACAATATACAGAATAGAAAAAAAAAAAAAAACACCTCTATAAAATCTGGCTGTCATTTGTATACTTGAAGTACTATTAGTGTTTCCTAAAGTGTAGTATAAATTTTAAATTTGAAACCTAGGGAATATATAAATAGCTGAAAATGAGTTAGTTAGTTTTCAGCCCTTGTCAATATGTCAAAATAAAGGACGTTGTTTCAGCTACTATAGCAAATGAATATGAGATGCAAAACTAGGTGACCTCTCTTTTCAGAAATGAAAATAGGTTTTTTATTTAGACTTTATCCTTCCTGAGTGTGTTTAGTAAGCCTTCAGCACATAACATTTTTTCAATCTTTTGAATGTTATTCGAGTTTATAAATAAATAAATAAATAGAAACAATTATATTCTGATGGAGCTTCAGATAAATATCTGTTTCTCTCAGAAAACTGACACAAAGTCTTTTAGTATTCATTCAAGGCTTGCTGTATTCATTGCAAATTCCTCCTTGATATAAAGTTCCACATTTCCAATTGTCAAGGGTCCCTATATAGTAGAATACCAAAAATAACAAGAAAATCCCTAATCCCCCAAATTTGTGATCATATCCATAAAAACTGCTTCAAAGTAAGCATAGATTTGAACTTAACTCCTATTACAGATACCTAATTCAAGACTCACTATATGTATTTACATCCATGTATGAAAATTATTCTATAGACAAGAGTATCCTTTTGCTTTATGTTTATGAATTTTGGGTTACTGAGGGTAGAAACTTCACTTATTAAAATTAAAAATAGGATTGAAATCTGTCTCTCGGAATCCGTTTTTGATGTTTTCCCCAAGATGTGTAAAAGTTCTTGTGTGGCAGTTCGTGTGCCCGAAGTGGAACAAATCAGAGCTCTTTAGTTTTCTCGGTCTCAAGGTTGTTTATTATTTTCTTATCTGTAATATTTTCTCTCAGCCCAGCGAGGTCTGTCTTGCAGGGCAGCCATGGCACACTCTCTGCCCCTCAGGGCGGTGTTATCTTTTTATACTAANCATCATTCCAGGATCTCAGAGCCCCTTGACCAGGGTCTCAGCAACTCTGGACTCCCAAAGGGATGTCTTAGACTCCAACATCTGTCAAGGGCCAGTGATCAGCTAAAAAATCAGTTAAATTGTTGTGTTTGTTACTGCTCCATAATTGCTGGATTATTTGAGATTATTGTGTGTTAAATCTGTTCACATAATTAAACATAATTACTAAATAATTACAAATAATTACTAAATTATGAATTAAAGACTCATATTTCTTCATGTAAAACCTCTTAATGAAACCAATTTCATTTTTCTGTCCTATATAAACCAATATTAGTAGCCATAAACTTCAATGATCAGGACTCAATCACCTTTCACCATTTCAGTAATTTATTTTTCAAAACTTCAGGACTATTTACATGTTTAACACCCACTTCATATATGAGTTTAAGTTTCACTACTAATGTAACCACCTACAAATCCCTTATAAAAATTAAACCCAGCCAATGCTGGTCCTGGTTATCTAGGAAACATTTCTATTTTATTTAGAAAATCAGATTTTGGTTCTGGCACATGTGAAGAAAGGTTTAAGAAACCCCAGAGTAGCAACACTATTTGGGAAGAAGGAAGGAAAGACGTGCTATGTTGTGGTTCGTTATGTTGTTTTCCTAAGTTGTATTTATATTAAGTTTATTGTAAAATGGTTTCTCCCATTATCCCCCTATGTACCCTTTAAGTTGGTCCACTCCAGGTTCCCTGTTTTCCCGCCACAGACTTGTTTACCTCCCTAAGCCCCTCCCATCCTTCTCGATCCTTCTATGTCAATCCCCTAAACCCTATCCCCTCCAAGTTGTCTATCACCCGTGGTCACGCCCCCTGTTCCAGAAAGTTCTATGTTTCCCCGGTTCTGGTTGGTTTGTTAGAATTGTACCCCTCCCACAATGTACCCTATTGGTCCCTTGAAAGTGTATCCCCGCCTTGTGTACCTCCACTGGTTTTCCCCTATTGGTTAACGCTTGTACCCTCCCCTGGTGGGAGGGCCCCTATTTAAGTTGTTGCACACCAGTTCTGTTCGCCTTTGGTCGCTTCCCTCCCTGAGTTCTACACCTTCCCAGCATCATTCCCTGAATAAATCCTTCTCCCTGGAAGCCTCCAAAGGTCTCTCTCTCAGTCCTTCATCTGGTGCAGTTGCGTCATCACATCGTTAAAGGAACGAGGCCTTTACTGGGACTTCGGGTTACTCAAGAACCTGAAGACCAGCCACACCTGCCGCTGAGCCCACCGCGTGGGCTAGCTGGGAGACACACTCGAGGCGGTGTGAAGCGGTGGGCAGCGACAGTGCTACCAACCACACAACATGCAATGATCATATGATGTGAATAATACAAAAATAATTCAGTCTTGGGATTAACACAGAAAAGATGTTATATTCTTTTCTCTAAGTCTTTTGCCTCTGTTTTCTTTTCAAATTCAGCTATCTCCCCAGGAGGTAGCTGTAAACTTGTGCACGACACTGCAGCCTTACTGACTTTAGAATTACAATAAGAGGCACAGGAGAATATTCACCATATAAACCAGACAGCTGAGTCAGATATGAGCTGTTATAAGTCTTTCTCCAAAGTTTTCTTTTAGGTTTTCCATCTTTTTACTATTTAACATTGCAAAGTTATCTATATAAATTCTAGGTAAAAGAATACTGGAAAATACTTCATGACAGCAAAGCCAAAGTTTATTCCACATCTTAAGGAGACACCACCACTGCTACTACAAAGCGATATAGATTACCAAACTACCTCTGGGGTATAGTTTGTTTTTTTACTTTACCTCAGAGATATGTGAAAAATTAAACCAATTAATTTAACTTAGTTAACTTCTATTTTATTTTGCCATGCTGTTGGGGGTTGGTTTTTCCTTTCCTCTCTGTGTGTAAGGGTCGGTCTGAAGTTTCCTTCATTTTTGCCTCCTGACTGTCATAAGACCCTGAGGACCCCTACCCAGGTTGACTCCAAACAATGGTTTCCTGGCCTGGCTGAGGTGGATGCTTGCCAAGTGACTGTGTGCAGGTGTGTTGTGTTCACTGGACTGTGCTGTTATGGTACCAACCGGACACTGCTTGTACTGCAAATCTGCACCTGCCTCCCAGAACACCTCACAAAGGTCCCTAAATCTTCCCACTTTTTGGCCAGAAGCCACTCGCTTTGGAAAAGGACTATAAAAGAGTGACCCTCTGGAGAAGACCCTTGAGATCTCCCCACGGATGAAGACCCATCTATTGGCTGGCCCATGAGGACGTCTGTCTCATCTGTTGGTAGCTATTTTCCCATCCCCCTCTTTTTCTCTCTGTACTTTGTTTCCTATATCTCTCCTCTCTGTAGCAACTGAATTGTTGGCATTTAATAAAAATGCATTGTTGCTGTTGAATAAACTGATTTTGTCCCCTGCTATTTGCCTGTTTACAGCTTTGAGATTGAACGAACCATCACAATCCCCGCTCTGTATTAATAGCGGATCGTAACACTGTGAAATTTTTTCCCATTGACATGCTAAGAAGCCTGATGGCTAGGTCCAAGCACTGATGGCTAGTGATGGGAGAGGGGGAGATTCCCTGTTTTTTTCAGGAGTTTCTCTTGCAGGGCGGGGGGAGAGGAATAGGAGGAACACCATGAGACTAGAAGCAGGTAAAGGAGGGTGGGGGGGGCAGTTACTTGGACTCACTCATTGTTGGCTCTGAGAGGAGGAAGGCCACTTNGTAAGGGTCGGTCTGAAGTTTCCTTCATTTTTGCCTCCTGACTGTCATAAGACCCTGAGGACCCCTACCCAGGTTGACTCCAAACAATGGTTTCCTGGCCTGGCNCTGCTAGGATGCTCTCCTGCTTCAATCTACCATCTCCAAACATCCTTTTTGGAGCACTGGGACCAACACTGCTCCAAGGATCCGTGAGCAGACCCTCTCCTCCAGAGCCTCTCCTCCACCCTTCCCATCCGGAACATAACCACCATCACCCCCAGCACTCCTGCAGCCATGTGGAATCGTCACATCTCCCCCTGCCCACTGGGAGCCAGCTGGCACAGTAATTGAACCAGAGGGGAAAGGTGTCCACAACCAAAAGAGCTGTTACTGCATTCCTGTCCTGTTTGTTGTTAATTTCATAGTTGTTTTTTTGTTTGCCTGGTTATATATATGTATACATATACACATACTAGCAAAGAACTGTTATTCCTATCCCCATATCTTTGCCTGAGAGCCTCTTAATTTCAAAATTATACTAATTCCGAGGGAGGGATTTACTTTCTCCATTTCAAGGGAAGGCACTTCTTTCCCTAGCACACACCTGTCTGTCGTGGCAGACCACTGGTGGAGTGCCATGACCTTCCAGAGAAGCGTCCTTAAAAGGACATCCTGGCAACACAGGTACATCCATGCTTCCAGACAAAGTGACTTCGCTCTTTTGTGAATCCGCTTTGGGCAACACTGGAGAGAAGGACGGGAGCCTCATAGGGTGTTCCACGGAGAAGTTTATTGAACTTATTCTGAAAAGGGTACCAGAGAACTTGGAAGCAGTGAGGGAGCAGGGTTTATATGGGAAAAGTAGGAGGTGGGGCAGAGCAACAGGCAAATTAAATGAGGGCTCAGGGGTAGAGCAAAAGGGGTAGAGCCAATGGGGTACAAACAATTTGCCTAGAGCAGGGAGGAATGCTGGGAGGAATTTTTCCTAACCATTACAACGGAGGTTAGCACCTAAGGACATTCCCTCCAGGGAAGCAACAGACCTTTCCTTAGGCCCATCAGCCTCCACACCTGTTTTTTCAAACCAGGACACATGCTTACATATGTGTAGTGCCACATGTAACAAAATGTGTCTTACAGAACCATAATTACTTTACACAAACTTTGTGAGTTTTTTTCTGCATGTTTAGGTTCAATAGGCAATGAGCTACCTGGAATAGCATGGTCAGCCAAAGAAATTTACAAATTTACAATTCTTTTTCTAATTTGCATCTTTCAACAAAGAGCAGATGTGAAAATATGGTGACACCAAGGCTGATTTCAAAATTTTCATAAACTACTAAAATCAGAATCTAACCAAAGTTTATTTGGCAAATTACATTGTCCATAGTTGATTATACATATAAAAACATCAAAATTCAAGTGCACTGAATCAGACATTATTCCCAGGAAATCTCTGAGGTAAAAAAAAAAAAAATCTTTTAACTTATTATTCACAGTTACTGTTTCAAATTTATAATTTCTCAAGGTAAAAAACCTTAGCAGCAATGTATGTAAAAATAATTTTGTACTTTTAAAAGCTTCATCCATGTGTGTACATACATTGGGCAGGAAGAAACAGGTGTCTGAATAAAATTCATCTTGATGCATCCACAGCTGGATGTTAGACTTCCGTATAACGCATATTTAGTATAGGTTTTTTACTTCTGCAGAGAAGCAATAACAATACCAACACAAGCTGACCTAGCAAACACTTTGCATTCAATTGACTAAATGTATGCATTCATTTTAGATTGTGGGATTGATTATGTAAAGGAAAGACATGCATTACCCTAAATTACATTAATAAACAATTCTTCACCTACATGGCCAAAATAAAAAATAATTAAATAAAATATGGTTTCATTTTTTTAATGTGATAACTGCTCTTTCTTCATTCTCTGATAATTTGTACGAGTATGGAATCAAGGACAGAAAGACTTAAAAGGGGTATTTTAAAACTTCCATAGATATCTGGAATGTCTAGTTTATCTATTATTCTATAAGGTAAATTACCAGGGGAGTCTGGTTTTTTTGGCTCAGATTTGGTAGATCTGTGGTTTGACTTGACCACATCATTTTGCTCCAGTTTGAACTCAAATGCATGAAATGAAAAATATTCCCAATATTTATCTGACTTCTAATTTTACCAGCAGCCCTCAGATTCACCTGATTTAGTTAGTTCTGGCACAGTGTAAAGTGCAGGGACAAGATTTTGATGCTGAAATTAGCCTAGGCCCACCTGGGAAAGACCCACAGGGCATCAGAACTGATAAAAGGATGTCAAAAATTATGACACATATGCCACACTCGTGCCATGCCCCTCTGCCCTGGATTTAAAATCTGCTGAGAAACCACTGGATCCTGAAGTGGTGACTATCTACTTCTCTCTCTTTTTCTCTGTTTCCCTTTCCTTTTCTTTTCTGACCTTCTTCTTCTCGAAATACATTGTAATCCAGACTAAAAAAATTCAGTCAATTCCTTGCTAAGTGCATTATTCTGTCTGGTTATTCTAAAGTTTGCTAAATGAAAGTTTTCCAAGTGCCTTATTCTGTCTTGATGCTCTAAAGTTTGCAAATAAAAACTGTTTGTTACTGACCTTATGAGATTTCTTTAATTTCTCCTGCACACTGCACAGAGAAAAGCTTTCCCTGCAGAGTACAATGGGCATTACAGGCCTTTCTTCCAAAAGCCTACCAACAACTACACAGGAACAGCACAGACATCATCTGATTGTCTGTGCTGACACTTGGAAATTATTACCTATCACTTTTTAAATACTGTGCCACTAAACTCACTATATTATAAAGAGTATTACTACAAACATTTTATCATTAATTTAATAATACTAGCACACTTTAAAGTACAACTGCAGTCTCAAAAGAAGGAAGTTGTCATGAGTGTTTTCTAAATTACTTGAAGCAGACAATTTGAGATTTGGGATGGGAAAAAAATTGCAATATAAGCCCTAAAAGAGACATATCTAAAACAAGCCATGCTAACTAACTTCCTATTTTGATTATGTTAATAAAAGAGAATATATAACACCTCTGTTGGAGTGATTCAGAGGCTTTATAAAGGGAAGGCCTTGTAGCATGGCTCCAGCCTGTTACTTAGGCTAAGTAGAGGGGAAGTATGGGAGAGTGGCTCAGCTGGAATAGGGGTAGGGAGACGTAAAAAACATGAGAGACGTGCTGCGTGCCTGCCCCATGTCCACATCGTGGTGTATGGTGGTTGCTTGGCTTGGGCTTGTTGTGCTTTAAAACCATGTAAAATGATAACCAGCTAACTGCTTAAAAAGGGTTGGTTTTTTTGGCAATAAAAAGCACTCCATTTCACCAGCCTGGGGTCCCTGAGTCGCTCTTTATTGCCACACAGAGGTTGCAATAGTGACAATTTTTATTGCTAGTGTGTGTGGTATAATTTTTTAGTTCAGTAGCAACAGGAAGCTTCAGTTGTGTTTTGTCCTTCAGAAACTATGTTAGCAGAATACAGAACTCTTAATTAAACATACCTCTGTTTCTCAACCTTGGACTCTCTGAACTGTGTCTCCCTCTGTAGGCAATTACGTAACTACCACTGGCTCATTGAGTTATTGAAGACAAATACTGTTAACTCAGTCTTAAGTCAGCAGTATCAGCGGAGAAACTTTGAGAAAACTTGCAACAATTTGATGACACACTAATTTTGATGACAGATACTTATAGGTTTCACATCCATTTTGCTTAAAATTCATCAGACCTGTAATTGCTCAGAGAGCAATATATATCCAAACAAACTCAGAAACATAAAAACTCTTGTAAGTATATTAACTGAATCTCCATTTCAGTAATAAGACACTACTGAACAAATATTCAAATGACTGCCACACTTCTAATCTATTACATCTGGATGCAGATTAATTTTCAGGGACAAAGTGAAACTAGTGTTTTTTTACAGTTAGCATTTCACTTCAATATAATGGCTCTCTTTGTTGCATGTATGCATTGCAGGACGTGTTTTGAGTCTGCTCGGGTGATAAATCATTCTTAAATAGTCTGAGTGCCTATAATGTTGAAGTGCAAAATGTTTTTTCTGAAGAATTGAACCATGCAAGCCTTAAGGTCTGAATATCTAAGGACAAAACCAGAATTTTTCTCCCTCTACTAAAAGCCTGAAACTGTTACTCTTAAGTCTAATAAGGGACTACCTTTAAAATCACTTCTCATAAAATTCTACTTTAATAGAGGTTACATTCTATAGCACAAACCATAGGAACTATAGGAACAAAGACATTACGTTTAGTATTTAAACAAAACTAGAAACAATGATCATTAGAAATGAAACAAATAATTAGTACTTTTACAAAACTATGACTGAATGTTGCCATAAAGGCCACTTAAATTTTCTTAATATCAACCAAGCAGTTCCTTGACTTGACTAATCTCTTTCAAATGAGTATTATACACCAGTCAGATGCATCCATTGAAACCCAGCACATTCCTCAATGCTGGTCTCAACATAATTTATGCTGAATCTTTTTTATTCTGTTGCCTTCACAACATGGAAGATATTAATTTGATAATGAAATTATTTTTATGCTTTTCAGCTTCTTGAAGTCATGCCTTAAAAGTCCAAATCCTTATGTTCATAACTTGAAAATATAATAAATCAGCTACTTAGGATGAAGACAAAGAAATTCCTTTACAGCTTCTGACTAAATGTACCCAGTTTCAGCTCTGAATATAATCTTGCAAAGCTTTACACAGCTTTTCACCTACAGTTATACCATTCTAAGTTTACTTCCACTTTATATATAATGACATATAATTCCTATCCTATAATACACATTCTCTTATTTAATTTGTGTCATTCCTACTGTTAAATACCTTTTTAAAAATATTTCAAATGTGTTTCCTGCCATTTTGTCACATCATTATTATTGCCACCACAATAGTGTTGCATATAGAAAACAGGAAATACCTATAGAGAGACATATTTAAATATTATGCTCTCTTAGTAAAGCAGCTAAAAAAATCTGAGACTCTAAGAAGCTATCCATACTCTAAATTTCATATTACAAACAATTTGAGAAATACATATCAGTGACTTCTAAGAAGAGCTCTTCCATTTCTTCATGCGATATTGAGGTTGTTACTGACCTTGTGATCTCTGAAACCTACACTTTTTGAGCATCTGTAGAACCAACCATGCAAATAATGTGAACAACATAGCAAAATCCAATGGAAAGACACTAGTAGTGTCTTTTTGAATAAGTATTTATGTAGCACTAGAACTGAAATACAAAAAGACTTTAAAATGTTTTTAATAGATGGTAGAATTCCTCACATTTTTAAATAAAGAAGAATTAGGAAGTGCCTTGTTATTTTATGACATTTAAAACTGAAATTTCAACTTACAACTTTTATCTTAAGTTAAAACAAATCTACTTTTCACGTGCATTAAACAAATGACATCATAACTATCTAGAAATCATTAGTACCTGTTAAAAAAGAACAGGCTTTGAGGATCTGTGTTTTATGCAGATGAAGAGAATTTGACCATTTAACTTGTGAAAGGATTCTCTCTGGTGATTGTGAAAGGAGCTTTCCAGGATGTATATATTTCACCAGATGTGCAGAAACAGTTTCATGAGGTATATTTTAACACCGAGTAGAGATAGCTATAAAAATAAATGTTAAAGCTGCCATAGAAACCATTTCTAGGCTATAAGTCCTGGGAATTGCAATGTCACTTCAGAGGGAAGTTCCAGGAGCTTCTCAAAGAAGGGTACAAAGAACATTAGCAGGTTATATTTATCTTTCTTCTATAAAAATAACAGTAATTGTATATGTAGATATAATCAAGATAATATTTATCTTTTATCTGCCAAGCTGCTTGTTTTTCTTTTTTNTCCAAAACATGCCGAAATTCCCAGCACATTTGATGAATTCCAGTGAATGACTTTCATTCATTAAAATTGAAATGGGCAGTGCACAATCAGTCATGCAATAAAGAAAACACTAAACTGTACTGCAAATTTCAGGATGGAAATCAGTAGGTTGCATAAAAGAGTCCCTGTACTTTAATTTAACATAGCTGCAGATGTTTTTTCCAGTTTGTATGGGTTCAGTCTGGAAGCCTAGCAAATCTTCCTGGGACAGTAACTTTTCCTGTAAAATGCAAATACGCACACACACACAGGCATCTGATTAGAGTACCTTAAACAATGTTTGCCTACATTGTTTGGCCATATGACCTTCATTTTATAATAAAAATGATGGATAACATTACTGACCAAACTTTATTACTCTTCATGTATAGAAATCATACTCTACATGCCAGCCTATAGTATTTGATGTAAGTTTTCATCAGAACTTCATGAGTACAATGTCGTTGAAATCAGCTTTTCATTTTATTTATCTAATTTCAGTTTCTTAGTTTCATTTACCTGCTGTAAGCTATTGATTTCTTTGACAGTACCCACCATGTTGCAGATTAAAAAATATTTCAGAAGCTACTCCTAAACTTTTTATGCCTTATTAATTGCCTATTTGTTGAGTTATGTCTGCATAAACTATTGATATACCTTTGCTGTTGTGACTGCAACACAACTGGATTTTACCAAACACAGCTATAATCTATCTGACTACTCACAGAAGCAGAACTGCCTTTGCAAGGACATCCAGTATTGAATGCAGAGGCTGCAGTTTCATTCCTCTCATTAAGCAAACTAGTGAGGCTAAAGCTAGATCAGTTATCAATACATGTGTTGCAATGACAGCTCTGGATTTCATTGCAAATTTAGCCTGCGGAACTGCAATTGGCTACAAAGAAATCCAATACAGGAGTGAAACAAGGTCTAAGAAAGAAAATAACTAGAGTAAGGAACTGCACTGGAAAATTAAGGTTTTGTGAAATCAACCCTTACATTGCTGAGAAAAAATAAGGAGACTTGATTAAAATCAATCAAAATATTGAACATCATTGATCATTAAAAATCATGAAAGAACAGACATTGCTGAAAGAAATAGTAAGTTTGGGGCTATTAATCCAATCTAATCGCATTAATTATGTTTTACTTGACATTTTGTTTGTCTTCAGACTCGTTTGTGGTCTTACCAGGTTTGTCATGCTGGTTAAGGTGAAGCCAACTATTAGCTTTCTTCTTTAGTACAGGCCAATAAAGTATGTGGGAACTTGATCCTAATATGACAGGCTGCCATTGCATCAAATAGGGTGAAGTAGTTTGTGACAAGAAAAGTATTATCAGTAAGAATCTTCCCTCACTTCCAGGTAGAAGTTTGAATGTTATTTTGGTTGCATTCCTTCCATCACAGATGGTCATGAGAAACAGACTAGCAGTAAAGGTTTTTCATGTATGTCCAGAAGCTTCCAGACAGACCTGCACGCGGAATCTGGTGTAAATTTGTAAAATAAGTTAACAATAAATACGCAAAGAAATGCAAGTATTTCAGTATTTTCTTTTAGATATGATCCCAGGCCCATCACTTTGAAACATTTGGCTGTTTTAAAGACATAAATAAATAAATAAATTCTCTATTTTCTTCAACCATCTTCTTATCCTTAGAAAATTGTGAAGCCTCTTCTTGAATAGTACCAAAATTCATCAATTCTTATGTCATCACACATTTTGTATCTTAAATTTAGTCAGAATTAGATTTTTGCCCTGGTATGCATGTCCTGAAATTTGAACAAATCACTACATGTTGACAGATATCCACATTTTTCTAACTTCTTATTGTATGTTTCAAAGCACTACAATGGGAATTGCATTTATATGTGAGAAAATTATCTATTTTTATCATAATGTAAACAAATTTCATAATGCTTGTGGAAATGTGAAGACTGACCTGAAAAGATTTTGTAGTTCATTGAGCTAAATATGAATTACCTTTAGCTACACATCTAAAATTTTATCAGAGTACTAGCTCTTTTCTTATGTTCTTCAGTTCTTTCTCCTCATTCTTTTCTTGTTTGCATGCACACAGCTGTTACTGAATACACCTGGTGCAGGTGACTTGATGCGCAGCTGCAGTGCCAGCTGCAGGTGCAGCCCTGGGCAAAGGGGACCCAAAGCAAGAGACTGTGACCTGGTGCCAACCTTTGTATAACAAAGGACACTGGTACCTGTGGACCTATGGTATCAGCACAGGTGTTATGCACTGTGGGCAAAAAAGCCCAGGGTTTTCATTGTTCTGGCTCCCTCTCAAAGGCACCTGGCTTGAGCTGTTATTTTGTTGTTGCATCATGATTTTATTAATCCAAGTATTCGGCTACACATCTACTTCCATTTTTGATTATGATCTTGAGTAAAATTAAGTAATATTAAAGGAGACAAAATAAGTTATTGCCCTGATTCCTTTCTGACATTTATACTTACACTATTCAAATAAATTATTTTAAAATTAATTTTAAATTAGGTGAATCCTTTTTTGGGGAGAAGTTTACACAAGTATATTTTTTTGCATTCAAAAACATATGGCATTCTTCATTATTCCTGTAACTAGTCAGTACCAGATATTCAAAGGTTAATATAAAGTGAGATCATCCATTGAATTGGAAAGCTGATGTTCATTTATTTTTATTTTATTTTCTACAAGTCTTGTATCAGTTAATGCTGCTTTAAATAAATAGACATAGCAAATGTAATTCAGCTTATGGTAAATGCTAGCCTGGGTCAAATAGTATCAGTGAAAAGGCATTTATATTACTATTTTGGTTACAACTTTGTCTTAGGCTGCAATGCAAAATGTAATCAAAAATATGCACTCTAGTACCATCTTCATAAGCTGTTAAAAGAGGTGGGACAGTGATCCTTATCTCCTTCATGACTCATCCCTGATAACTTTCTCCAGAGGCAGTCTCTGCTAATGGGCCATCAAGCTCACTGCATGACTGATAAAATTACATCATTCCATTGTGAAATGCTCTGCCCAGGGGAAGGAACCAAGCATTCCTACGTGCATATGATCTGAGGCTTGGAACACCATGAGCACCCTTACCTACTGGATTCCCAGTGGACAAGAGCTACATAACCCCTGCTGGACCTTCAGAGGAAGATCAGACCCCTCAATAGGATCATCACTTCAACAGAACCACATCTGTCACTCCAGGAGGGCTGCAGCCATGGTGTAATTGGACTGCTATCAACACCCTGACCTGGGTGTCAGGTTGTATTCTGACTCTGTCAGTTTAAGCCAGTGTTTCTGTATTATTACTCTTATTTTAATCCTCCTATTAAATTGTAGTTCTGACTTGGATTCTCCCACTGGTTTGCTTTCAAACTAGTACAAACTTCCAGTTTCTTTTCTTTCTCTGTGTAATTCTATTGTATAAAGAAAAACATTTTAGTCACCATTGTACCCAAAAGTTGCGTATTCTTTCAGAACAGATTTATCAGAAAGGGAAGGAACTGTTTCATGCACAGTGTAATGAAGTCAGACAAAATACTTTCCAAAACTTCTGAAGTACTCATCAATTCAAATCAGATTTTTGTTCTGACTCCGGCCACAAAAATGTCAAAAAATTATTTCTCCAACAGAGCTTAGTATAGCAATCAATTAAGGATGAATTACTCACAGAAAGTTTTTCCAAGAAAATTTTTTCCATGGCTGCACTAGGTAAAGTGAGTAAGATTCTATATCTAGGCAGAAAAAAAGAGACAGATTATAATCGCAGGCCAATGTCATGGAGGGGCCCTTTTTGCTGTAAACATAGGGCCCCATGCTGTATAACATGAACTTGATACTTGATTGAAGAAAACATGCGAAGATATAAAGCAGATGAGGAGATACTCATTGTCACACCTGCCACTCCCACTGCAGCCCATGCCTCCTTCTCCATTTCCAAAGGAGAAAAGAACGAGATAATTTAGCAACATTTTTGCAGGAGGATTATTTTAAGGGGAAAAATTAAATCATAGAATCATAAAATGCTTTGGCTTGCAAGGGACCTTAGAGATCACCTTCTCCTGCCCCCCCTGCCATGGACAGGGACACCTTTCACAAGACCAGGCTGCTCAGAGCCCCACGTAGACTGGTTTGAACACCTCCAGGGATGGGGCATCCACAGCTTCTCTGGGCAGCCTGTACCAGTGCCTCACTACCCTCGCAGTAAAGAATTTCTTCCAAATATCCTAACTAAGCCTGCTGTCCTTCAGATTGAATCCATTCCCCCTTGTCCTGTTGCTACATGCTCTTGTACAAAAGTATCCATCTTTCTTGTTGGCTCCCTTCAACTGGACAGTTGCAATTACCCCAAACCCTTCTCTTCTTCAGGCCAAAAAATCCCAATTCCATTAGCCTTTCCTCCATTCCTCTAATCATCCTGATGTCCCTCCTCTGAACTCCCTCCAGCAGTTCCATGTCCTTCCTGTGCTGGGACCCCAGAGCTGGATGCAGGGCTCCAGCTGGGGTCTCACCAGAGCAGAGCAGAGGGGCAGAATCCCCTCCCTCCCCTGCTGCCCACACTGCTTTGGATGCAGCCCAGGACACGTTTGGCTTTCTGGGCTGGGAGTGCCCATGGCTGGGTCATGTCCAGCTCTCACCCACCAGCACCCCCAAGCCCTTCTCAAAGGGCTGCTCTGATCTGTTCATCCCCAGTCTGTGCTGATACCAGGGGTTGATCTGACCCAGAGATAGAACCTTGTACTTGCTCTTGTAGGACCTCATGAGATTCACATGGACCCAATTCTTGAGCTTTGCCAGGTCCCTCTGGATGGCATCCCATCCTTCAGGTCTGTCAACCATGCCATTCAGCCTGGGGTCATCCAAAAATTCACAGATGGCACACTCAATCCTTCTGTCTATGTCATTAATGAAGATATTAACATTTACTTCAATAGGGACCTCCGAGGTTCCACTGTAAAAGCTTAGATTTTCACAATGAAGAATCCATAATTCATGTGGTTTCATTTCCTGACTCCTTTCCCTATTCAGAGATTTTAGCTTTATCTAATGGTAAGGAGTCTGAATTATTTCTGCCTGTTTGCTGCCAAGGGATTTTATAAAGCCCCTACATTTCAATCATTAAAAACTTTGCAGGTCAAACTTTTTGATTTTGTCTCCAGGCCAAGTACTGGCAAACTGTTAATTAAAACTGCAATTAAATAAATTGAGCTAGCATGTTTTGTCGTGGGAAGTAAACTTTAGAAATGTAATATATTCAGTACATTAATTGTTCTAGCAGAATAATAATGACCATTTTAAACTGTTTGATCCATGTAATATCATTGTTACTAAATTAAATTTCTCTCTCAGAGTGTATCAAATATGTTTTCAAAAATCATTAAGACCATGCAAAGACACAAAAGAGAAAAGAGACTATATTATTTAAAAAGCTTAAAAAGCTGTTGTAGAACCTGTAGAATAATTTTTGGTTTCTATTTCTTTACTAAAATAAACTCTTTGTGTTGGTAACAACACACATCTTGTACTGGGAAACATTCAAAATGCCAGTTTCCTATATAGTGGGGAACAAGACATTTGATTATTTGTGGCCTGACTTCGAAAATTTGAAGAACCCATCATATTAGATGAAGTTAACAATTACAAACAGAAATGTTAGAAACATCATTAAGTATGGTTTATTATAACCATTGGCATTTAACTTATCTTTATGGAGAACATCTAATTGGTTATAGTCTATCACATTCTATGGATGAAAGAAACAATTTTTCATTTATGACAAACATTCCTTTATAGTCTTATATTATCCTACTGCTAGTTTCCAGACTAATTGAAACTATCCTAAAAATATCTGTCTTGTGTCTTGTGCCAGTGAAAGCATCACAAACTAGGAGTACAGGATTTTTGTCAACTAAGCATATCAGCAGACCGTGTCAGATTGCTCATTTCATTAAAAAATTGACATATTAATTTAAGTAATTTTAAGTAATTTTCAAGACAAGCAAAATATTATTGAGAGCTCTTTAGCCAAGATGGGGCTTCATTGTGTCGAACTCAACATTAAGAGTGACAGAGGAAATTTATGGTCACAAGTACATTCAAACAGATGGCTTGTGGTACTTGCACCAGCACTCCAGCCCTGAAGAGAAGCAAGGACTCTAGACTAAACAAACATCAACAGAGCTAACCCAATATGAAGAGGGAAAAAAACCTTAAGTTAAGGCACTCACAAGTAAAAACGATTTAACAGCTCACTTAATGATTTCATATATCTATTTCTAGCAGTTTCTAGGGACCAAACAACTTAGCAAATTCTTACAGATTTTCAGAACACACAAATAAAATCAACAAAAATAATCAAATTGTATTTAGATCAAAAAGCAAATGATCCATTAATAGCAATAGTGATTTTAACATTAGGAACAATTGACACAGGTGATCAGAGAGACAATGAAGATGTTACTCTGCTACGTCTCTTACTAACAAATGAGAAAAAATTGGTCAAGTCAGTTTTGGCTGTAGCAATCACAAGATGCTGGAGTTTGAAATACTGAGAAAAGGGGAGAAGATAAATAGTAGAATCACATCCCTGGATTTCAGATGAAAGGAATTTGGCCTCTTCAGGGACCTCCTTGTAAGTGTACCATGGAACATGGTCCCGGAGAGAAGATTCTCTGTGGATTAGAGAGCATTTGAACAAACTGTGATTTAATCAAATCCATGAGACCCAAAAAGAAATATCTACAAGTACCAAAGATGTTTTTCAAGGACACTTTAAGGTTACTGAGAATCCTCTCTGTAACACTGTAGAGATTAGGGTAGATTTCTATGAACTTGAAGATAGAAATATCACTACTATCTTTGGGAAGGACAGCAATGAACGTGCAGGGAGATGTAGCCTATGAGCCCTACCTGGACTACTGAAACATGATGGACCAAAAAATCCCTAAAATAATTTAAAATCACAGAAGGATGAGGTGATCATGAGTTGAGACACACAGAGGGAAAAGTGTACCTGACAAACCTGGTAATATCCTGCAGTGAGTTCATGGATTTGGTGGACATGGGAGAAGGCAAGATGTGTTTTACCTTGGCATGATTAAGGCTTTTGATGTTATTACTCACAACATTTTTATTGACAAAATAAAAATGGCTGATAAAGAACATACTTGTTAAATGGACAATGAACAAAAACTACCTGAACTGATAATTCAAGGATTGTGGAGCAGCAGCACAGAGGCTAACAATGTACTCAGAATTCAATACTATCAGCAATAACTGTTTAACTATTTCATTAATGACTGGGATCATACGAAAGAGCATGCCCTCAGAAAATTTTAAGGTTGTATGAAATTGGGAATACTACTTGATACACCATATATATACATACCATTCAAAAAAGGGTAAAAAGGAGCAGCTAGACATAGAAGGACATGGAAATCTTTCACGGACATCTAGCTGATCATGACCTAAGAATACACCCTTGGGTCATAAAAGGGAAGCATTCTTCTGAATTATATTAGGAAATAGGGGAGGTGTTCCTTTTCTTCTGTTCAGGGTGGTTGAAACACATCTCAAGTGCTGAGCCCAATCTGAGTCCCTCCAGTTCCAGAGGTACATAGATATAGTTGACTGAGTCCAACAGAGTGACATAATTAAAGGCCTGGACCATCTGAGTTTGAATTGTTCATCTGATACAAGGAAAAGCTCATGAGGGAAATACATATATATGTGTGTGTATATATACACTTTATGGGGAAGGGGAATTGGAGAAGACAAGAGCAGATCACCTCAGTGTTGACTAGTGTGCCATGGCAAGAGGGAACAGACACAAACTGAAACAGAGGTGGTTTCATTTAAGTATAGATTCTTTATGGTATGTGTGGTCACTGAGAAAGGCTGCCAAGGTAGGTTGTGAAGCCATTCCATGGATGTCTAGCTGCCCATATAAGGAGCTGGTTAGCACTAAGTGATCCTTTGTATGAACTATCCTTCAGCAGCTGAGTATTTCTGAAGTACCTTTTTTTGTTGTTAAATTCTGTACATTCTTTCCTCCAGTGTAAATGCAACTTAAAGCTATGCAACCATGATATTGTAGTGTCCTCAGCATTGTACACACTTTTAAAGTGTGGGAGTTTATATCTTCAGAGAGAGAAAAGTGTTTATAGATGGCAATATTAAGAAAATGTTAATTAGCACTAACCTCTTAAAATAAATTGTGGTTTGTCTTCTCTCACTCTTAATTTTAATATATGAATCTTTATGAATTTTAAATCCATGTAGATTAGATATTTTGCATACCTGAGACCTGTCTTTCATGGAACCTTATGACTCAAAATAAGAAAAAAGACTAGAAGTAAAAAATTAAATTGAATGTTCCAAGCTATGTCACTGCCTTACTGCATAGTGCCACCCTATGGCAAATATAATAATTTTGGACATTTTATATTTTATTTGAAGTTTTTACAGTGATTATAACTGGAAAAGAAGAATATAAATGGAGAAGAAAATATATGTACAACCTATATTCTGACCTTTAAAACAATGATAATTTTCCTTTAATATGTACTCTGTTTAAAAAAAAAAATATAATCCTACTTTTTGAAGATTATTGTCCTAATCCCTTAAATGTTTTCAACGATAAATTGAAGGAAGGACTCTTTTCTCTTTTTAATTCCACAGATTATTTAAACATTGGCACTTCCATGAAGCCTGATACTCATTGAATAACTACTAAAAATCCCATAAAATTTTGGTGTATATTCAGTAACATCTATGTAACTAACTTTCTTTAGAGAGAGGTACAACGCATTGAAAGCTCCCAAATAATATTATTTCTGTGCTAGATTACTCCCTGTCTTTTTTTTTTGCCACTGATATCATACCTAGAGTAATTTCTACCTCTTCTAAAGACCTTTCCAGGTCCCATTTGGAATAAAGTATACAGATATACAACGATTTTCTATTTGTTTTTCCTTTGCATGTACATCTACCTTAGGTTGTATCTTAGGGTTTAACCATGTTAAACTATAACAATAAGCAAGACACTGGTCATAGTATTTCTCAATAAAAGATCCTCCAAATTAAAACGACAGACCTAAGTCCACAGGGTATTGTTTCAAAAACAATTCTTAGGATAGCTTAATTTGGCAAGAGTCTTAACATCCCCCGTTTGCATCATGCAGGTAAGTAAAAAAAAAACCCTTTTCTCCTCAAGTCTTATTCATATTTGCCTGATTATATTCCTAGCAAGACTCTCCAACTACAAGAACTTCTGGATTCTTTTGTGTATTTCTTAGGGACATAATCCATAGCCACCTAAAAGGGATTATTGAGGATGGAAACACCTAATAGATTATAGAAAGAGACATGCAAGACACACCTAAAATGCAGTCACCTCTCAAAAAGGCAATGCTTGTGTCCTACTTTAGTAGTTTATAACCAGTTTTGGTAGTTTAGAAAATAGCCAGTAATTTGCTGAACTCTGTGAATATTTTTCTTTGATATTAAGCTCGTCCCTGTAGGTACCTGGGTACATATTTGCAATATAATGTTACAAATGAGAGAGGGTGTGGAGACAAAGAGACCCTTAAAATAAGCATTCTAGCACTGTTTGCTTTTAGAGTCATATTCAGGTGTAGGGTTATCTTTTTTTTTTCTTTTTTTTTTTTTGGAAAGATGTGTTTATATTCAAGATGAATGGACAACAGACAAAATGAGTTATCCTAAGCTCAGTAAACAGCAGACAGAGTTTAAATGAAATGTGTTCTTAATATCTAGATTAAATTTAAATACATTTATTAAAGCATTTTCTTCTTCAACATTTAAGGATGCACATCAAATGCAAATTAATAACCCCCCTCCATTTTACCTGAAATACAGATGTGTCATACATCTCACATCCAAGGTGGTCAGATATAAGAAATGGCTGCTTAGAGGCTGAGGTATTTCCTTCCCTGAAAAAGCCTCAGAATGGGACCCAACAGGGCTCTGTGCAGTCTCCAACGCACTCTGTACAGGAGATTGGACTGTGTGACCTCTGGAGGTTCCTTCCAAATAAAGTTATTCTCTGATTCCACATGCTGTGCAAATTACATGCATTAAATTGATACTTGGTGTCAGCAGGTCTAGGGACATTTATTACTTATCAAATGTTCATGATAAAAAGAACAGAGGTCACATTTTTTTTCTGAAAAAGATATCCTTAAAATAATGCTATTATATATGACATTTAGTCTCAAGCTCAAGGTCCCAAGAGCTCAGTTATAAGTTTTCCAGGTATTTTGCTTGAGAGATATATGTTTCAACTCAACACTTGTGAACAAATCATTTCATGAAGTTCAGCAAACCATGGGAATTAAAAGGTTTATGGATAAACTGTCCCTTTTTCATCTCAGGCTCTACACTGTCTTCTGGAAAGAAGGGGTAAATCAAATATCCTGGCAGTAAATGAGAGTCAGAGACCCTTTCAAAAAGATACCTTTTCACTTATTGGCCACTGTTGCATTGCCAAAAGCAGCCAGTCCCTCAATGTTCCATGATGCAGTTTGGCATTTCTTATCAACAGTAACAGACATGCTTATATGTGTTAATAGCATTGAGCTTTCTTGTTAAAACCTTGCCTTGTTTCTTAATCCCATAAAGTGATGAGAATGCCAGAATTACTACTCTATATTAAGTAAAGTATCCTTGAAGCACGCAGAAAAAATCCAAACCACATATTAAAATGTCTGATTCTGTGAACTTGACATTACAGATTTTAAATATTTGGTTTCTATTGCCAGATTTCTAATGAATTTTTCATTTTTTTTTAAATATCTTGACCCATGCTGCACAAGCAGTTCCAGCAGCTGGTAGAACAGCAATATATACTTGGGTAGGGGTGACTAGAAAAGAATAGAAAGTAACATTCCCTTCCTGTGAAAATTCTAGAGAATTAAGAAACTATTCCAGTCTTTATTAGGAGAAAGTAAATATTTCAATATTTCTGGTTTTATAAAAAAGAGAACTTTATTGAAAAACACCAAAAACAATAACCAAAGACCATTGCATTTGTTTAGAATGTGTGAAATTAAAATTATTCTCAAACCATACCATCAGTATAAACCTTGCCTTCTCATATTAAAAATCCACCCTAAATTTTAGACCTCAGTCATGATTCATAGTCCTTTTTGCTGTCAGAGTGGTTCTAAATAAAATCATTACTATTGGAATGGACAGGTGTTTCCATCACCATACCATACACACAATTTCCATTTCACTGCCTGCTGTTCTATAAGATGTGTTTGTGTTGGGTTGGTTGGACTTTGAATGCTTTAAATGTATGTAGAAACAGGTATCTGCTTCCTCTAGTGTATCTGGCCAAGGACCTTTTCAGTCCAAAAGGGAAAATAAGTAAAGTAGGAACATATAAACAGGAACAGAGTCCCAAATGTGATCAACAAATGATAAAGCAGACAAAATGACCAAATCTCATCATGTGTACCCATTGGTAAGGGTACTGGAACATGGGAATTTTAATTTCAGGAATTTTAATTTCAGACTGAGCACCTAAACAAAGGGGATAGCAAATAAAAGGGAGAAGCTATGGACAAACTATACAGACACAAAAAAGAGACAGGTAAATATAATGGAGACAAAGGCAAGAAGCAAACCTGTCCAACACAGAGGCTGATAGGCTGCATCAAAGAGAGGCTTTGCAGCTGACAAGGATGCAAACTTGAGCATCCAGAAGCTTGTGAGGCCAGTAGGACTGTGCAAACTGATGGAGAATGTGCAGGAGAAAGGGAAAAGAGAAGAAAACAGTGGAGGTAGGCAGCAAGAGATGTAGAAGGGGATGGTCAAGTGTAAAATGTCTTGGTCAGCACGCTCATCTCTTGTCTGTGTGGCTGCTGGGACTCAGTGGTACTGGCTGCGTTTGTGCCTTCAACAACTGGAGTTAGATTGGGGCTGCAGGTGCAGATGGCTCGTGGTGCCAGCTTCTGGAGCAAGCGAGAATCTCAACCTCTGACACAGGGATCGGAACAGAATGTGTCCCAAAAACTATCATAAATGAGAAATTAGGGTGCATGATGTCAGTGAGGAGCTCAGAATAGGCAGCTGGAGTAGAAGCTTCAGTCACAATCCATATGACTGAATATTTCTCTAGTTTTTTGTGTATTTTGTGGTGGTATACACTCACTAATTTAGAGCATAGCTCTTAAGGATAATGGTTATGCATACACAGTGAGAGCTAGGGTAGGAACGAACTATTAGCATGAATGTATTCTTAAAGACCATTAATTAAAGAAAGCTTTTCTTAAAAGTCCTAAAGTTGACATTTGTCAGTCTTCTTAACACACTTATTATTACTTGTCTGTGATACATACCCACATGAATATAAACAAAAATGTGTATAGATTCACAACATGTAACAACATTTCAACTGCTGAAGAAAACATATGCTTGCTGGAAATGGGAAAAAGCTATATGGGAAAAAGATTGAGTTTGATTCACTCTGTTTGGTAGATACAGGTTTTTCTTCTCTTCTAAAAAAATCTGACCTTTCTAACCAACCAGCTGTTGGTTAGACCTTTTCAACCACGCAGATTAAAAACTGTACAGTGAGATGCATCCCAAAGGTTACAGCTATTATTTTTCTAGAATTAATTTGGCATTCTTCCTAAACAAATGATGGCTAACATTTGCAGTCACTGTACTTGCATCTTCTGATCTTTCTCTCAAAAATAGCTTTATCCTGTACCATCTCTGTAGACTAAAATAATGTTGCTACAATTGCATTGTTGAGCTGTGTGCTAAGAATCACTTGTCCAATTTTAACCCCATCACTTGGCAACAACATTATCTACTCTCCAATAAAAAGTATTTAAATATCATCAATTTTTTTTTCTTCATAAGCAAGGAAAGTGCTAGGATTATCTGTTCCAGGATTTTGTCTGCTCGTTAGTTGTCATGAATGCAAAAGTTACACAATCTCTCCAAAATGTCATTGTTTGAAGGACCCCACAGTTTTGCCTGAAAGTATTAAAAGTAAACCCTCCTCTGAGGATAAGTGTGAGGTTAAACTGCAGGTTATATTCACAATTTTGTCTTGTTAGTTTTAATTTAGCTACATTATGTTGCTGACTTGCTCTGGTGGCTGTAAAGAAAAGATTAGCATGCTCAGAAGTGCATACAACTTTGTAAAAATAAATACATTCTTTGTATGAACCATTTGCATTAATGGTTGAAGACAGCACAGTAGATAGGAACATGAGAAAAAAAAAAAGATAGTCACTAGTAATTTTCTGAACTTCAGTTTCCTGGTAAATGCAATGCACAAAAATGAAAAATTATATTCAATGAAGCTGCAACATATAGGATGGGACAACATGAAATTGTACTGTTCCCAGGAATTGCTTCAGGTTATATTCTCAATCAAATCAGCTCTGTGCTTCTAGGAGAGTAAATTAGTTTAGTAACTATACTACCTAGGGAAAGAATGTAGCATATGTTATACCAGATCGTCTGGTCTGTGAATACAAACTATGGATACAGCTAAACCTAACAACCTCTTACACCCTATTACAGAAAAAAAAAATCTACTACTTTGAAGTAAAAAGAGAAATATGTTTGTTCTCTTTTTAAAATGGACATTTTTACTTTTCAAATGTATTTTTTACTGTATATTTCAAAATGTTTCTCCAAGTTATCACCATTGTTCTCCTTATTTCTTACTACTGTCTACTAAAATATTGAATTGTGATATACTCATTTCTTGTACCTGAGGCTATGCTACTTCTTTTTCTGCTTGCATATAACTTAGCGTGTATAGCAGTGTCAACCTGAGATGGCTCTTTTATCCTACTGGCCAGTACACTTATTGAATTAAAAAACCCTATTCTATACCAGCTGTGTATACCTGCTGTGACTATAACAGCATGCTTTATCTGAGCTTTATAATCCTTCTCTAATAAGTTTGACAGAAAGAGATGTTAACAAAGTAAAACACGTGGGGCCTAAACAACTCATTAAAATATTTTCTGATTATAGCCCACCTGTAGACATAATTAAAACTAATTATTACAAAACATCCTAATATCAGTATCAATATTCCTTTTGGCATATTTCCTCTGGATGCAGATCAATGGTAAATACAAAATTAATAATCACTAAGTCTGTATTTTTGCTTGCTGTGGGATTCATTGCAACAGCATTCTTAATTCCACAGAAGTGTTCTGTGGCTTTCTTTCACAGTCGGCCTGTTCATGAGCCTTTTTTTAACTGTTGCCTGAAGTTTCCCCAAGGAAAACACAAACCCCATCATTCCTAATACAGTTCTGTTGCCTCAGGTAGTAAAAAATGTACCTATGTCCCTGACCCATGTGTCAGTGCTGCTAGCACTCTATTCATTTGCATCTTTGAGACAGCCTAAACTTTGTTCATGTTAGACATTTAGAACACTAATTCCCATTGGTTTTATCAGCAGTTCAGCTGGATTATTGTAAATTGAACTCCTGGTAGGTGTTTTGGAGGGTAGTAGAGGCTATTCTGTATTAGAAGACTTACAGCCACTATAGGGTCAGCTGAAGCAGCACCAATTTTGAAGTCACTATTTGCAGTAGCTGTGTGCACATAAGGATTCAGAAAGGTTGTGTCTGGTACCAAGCTCAAGATAGCATTTCATTAGATTCAGCAACAAATTTTTTTTTTTTTTTTTTTGCTGTTGTAAGATACAGTTGACTTGCATTGGAAATAAAATTCTGCACTAAAGGTGAGTTCCTAAGTAAGCAGGAGAGGAATGTAGATGGACGCTAGGATGTTTCTCAGTTGCTACCATAGTATGCAGCTGAGATTATGACTGATCATTTCAACATTCTCCAGAGTAGCAATGCCTAAGAAGTCCTCACATGGAGTGAAGATAAGCTGGTTTCTCTTGTACAAATCTTATTAGGAAACCCACTTTGCTACACTATTTATCATCTTGATGGAAATTACTTTTCTGTCTGCTCTGTGTACCAATAAAACCAGGGGACATGCAGACAGAGGGGAGAAAAAGCAATATAAGATAGCAACTTACAGTGCCATTTTCTGTATCCCAGTATTTGAAGAAAAATGACTAAACACTGTTTTCAATTTTAGTCCGTCCAACTAGTACTGCCTAATTAAGTGCAATGCTCTACCTGGTCTTCTTCCTAAGCTGACAATAAGGCTTGTTTCCTGTGTTCTAGTGTCTCACCTCCATCACAGGTTTCATGAAAAACATGGTGGTTCAGCCTTTTTAACCTATAAAACTATTGATAAAAGACATCATACAGGAGTGCACATTTTATTGATTGTGTATAGATTACTATAGAATTACTATAAATGTGTACAGAAAGGCTACATAATCTTTCAGGTTTGGCTTCTTTTATATTCATGCAATTGGTTCTATTTACAGATAAATAGGATGCAGTGGAAATGAAGTATGGAAGGAACACCAGTTACAATCTTCTGTCTTTCTCCTCAAAACAGTTTACCTTTAAGTCTACTATATGGAAAAAATAAAATTATTGGGAGTTATTGTGACTCTGACTGTGACAAGTCATATGGTAACTATACTATTATTGCTTGCTTTAAGAAACAAAGCCCACTCCTCAGTTAAAATTTAAACAAAATTTCATAAAGGAAAATAGGGAGCAAAGTCAATAAAGGAAAAGGAGCAGTGCTGGGTGCTCAGCTGTAGCCAGAGGCACACCAGTCAACACAGCAACACCCCTTATATACCCTGGGTATTGCATCAGCCAACTACATATTCATAAATAATCATACATATTCAAGTATTTTAACATCTTTCCTCCTTCATCTGGCATTTTTGGAGCATGTGCAGTGGTCCTGGCAGTGGTAATTTGTTACTTTTCAATACATTCAACAGGTTTCGATTCCTCCATTGATTAAATGTTAACATTACAACAACTCTCCACTAACAGTGGTATCACAACAAAACATTTACATTAAAAGAACTGTAAACTTTAGAAATAAACTTCTCTTATGAAAGTCAACATTCTGGAGCACCCTCAACAATTCACGACTGCGTGCTGCCCGAGCCCTGCCCACAGCGCCCCCTGCCGGCGCGGGGGAATCACCGCCCCCGCCCTGCCCGGGGAGCAGCAGCGCCCCCGGCTGGCCGTGCCCGGAACTGCACCAAGGGAAATGCCCGCGGCCGAGAGGAGCTGTCCCTGGGCTCCGGCTCTGCTTGTGCTTCGCGCTGCACTTGGTGGGGGTTTGTTCGCTTTATCGGACATACTAGTAAGGAACTCTTATTCCTAGTCTCATATCTTGGCCTGAAGGCCCATTAATTTCAATATTATAATCAGAGGGAGTGGGTTTACATTTTCCATTCCAAAGGAGGCTCCTGCCTTCCTTAGCAGGCATCCCTTTCAAACTAAAACACAGGTTTCAAACAACTAAGACATATTAATTTGCCAAGAATAAATAATGTAGCAAAATTCTACTTCAATAATCAGAATTTCTTCCAAGTGCTCTCTTTTAAGATGGCTCATGGCAATTACAATCCAGTCATTTACTACAATACATCAGAGGCAAATACTTTCAACAGAGAATGTCATCCATAGACCAGAAAATGAATTGAAAAATCATTGACGTTTTGCGCTGTCTCCTCCCTGCCCCCTGGTCAATATTTAAGAGTTACCATTTTCTTTATTTGGGCTTGAATCTGAAGAAGGATTAGCCATAATGAATGGCAATAATCTCTTCCCAGAGACTACTCAATAACTTGTCCATGCTCTTCAACCTTGGCAGTCACCTTGTGTAAAAAAATGAGCTTGTGGAACATGCAGAAATGTGCATTTTCATGGACAAACATACTTATGCTTGACTCAAAGGGAGAGCATTTTCACAGTTGTTAGGGAAGGGTTGGGGTGCAGGGGTGAATATTGGAAAAACACAAGTATCTCCTATCTTCTCACCTCAATCCATTTCTTCAAATTTTGGCTGCTCATTTTTCAGCTTTTCACGTGTGAGGAGTATGTTATGCGCAGTATAAATATTTAGAACCAATGTTAAAAAAGACAAAAAATTATATTATGTCTGTATAATTTAAACATTAAAAAGAAAGCAATCTTAATTTTGTTTTATAGAAATGTGAATGAAACCAAATATGCCTAAAATGAAATGGTATGTAGATTGCTTCTTTTCTTAGTTGTTTAATCTGTTTATCCTCTGCTGACACACTTGAATCCCTCAAACAGAATATAAATCTAGATAACACTGGACATGAGGTAGCATGAAAATTTCCACTCCATGTGGAACTGTTAATCTGAAAATAAATTTTAAATAGTTCTAAATAAGTTTATTTCAACTATGTTGGAACTTTACCATATAGAGTGGTTTTGGATTTTTAATAGATACTGCCATAAGTTAGTGCAACCATGGAAAGAAGTTGCTAGATGAACTGCATAACGGATGATTATTTACAATAAGAAACCAGACCTAATCTGAAACATTCATTATTGTCTACATTTAAAAATATATGAAAACAAACTCGAATGGTAAAAACACAAGAAAATCATGTCTCCACAATAAACCAGGAATAGTGCCCATTCATTATTTACAAAAAGAATAGTTTGCATTCTTCCACTTACGTAATTTTTAACATTCATATAAAAATACATTAGAGAAATTCTGTCTTGTTTATTCATTTTCTTTGGATAAGTTGGATTTTTTTTCACCCTTATTTTATGGTATGAAATTTTTAGTTACTTTTTTAGATAAATTTTTCATTCTCTACTGGAAAGAAAGAGTGCCCAAGTGCTTATAATAGCAACTTGAGATCAGCATTTAAATTATGTTCTCAGTTGGACTGAAGTGATTTTATTCAAGCACAATAATTTTCAGATTCCAGCTCTTAAGTCTCTGCATGTTGCCTCAAAAATTAACTGGGCTTGTGCTGTATTTTCACAGGCAAAAATCCTATTGTCATGTAGCACATCAGTGTTTGCCCCAGAAGAGGACTGGCAATCCTAGTGACTAGTCACACTGCACTGCTGCATGCTCCATTCTTCACAGAACCTAAACTTGTCAGAGATTAACAGAAGAACAACATTTGACCACACTGACCCAAGAGTTTCTGACACATCTCTGGAACTGAAAGCTGTCACCATACCAGAACTGTATGAGAGAGAGGTCAGATTTTCAAGCTGAGAGAACTACAGGCAGTCAGGTGAGAGTACTCTGTAAAGGTTTTCTAGCCAGTTATGAGGTTTACAACTTACTGGTTTATGATTTTTTTTCCCAAATTTCTTTATTGTATTTAAATATGATCCATACATGTACAGAGTATTTTATCATGGCCTTGGCATAAGAAATGTTCTAGGTACACATGATATCACCTGTTCGTCTAAGTGTGATGTACACTTAAGCCAGTTTCTTTAATATTAAACTTTTTTGAAACTGTTTTTAAGTTAATGTCTGATGATAAAGTGTTATGTAAAGCTTGATAAGTTATTTCCAATGATAGACATGCTGTCTCTGATTTAATATTTTTTTTCTCATGCTACATTAAAATCTCGTTTCTTTATTAATAAATTTACAAATTCCTTGGATTTAAGTTTCTTGCTTTCTACATTCTAATTTATATCAAATATCTTAACATAAAATTGTAGAGCAGTTTTCCAAAAGTGGCTTAAAGCAGGAAATCACATCTTCTATACCACGAAAAACATTTTCATTCTTTCAAGTTCTGCTAACTTGTTATTCAAAAACCATATTATACCTGGATAAGATTCTATTCCACCTACTCCATGTGAAAATTTCAGAATAAAATAAATTAAAACCAAGGGGAAAAAAAAAAGTAAGTTTCTAGTAAGCGTATATTTTTTCATACACAGGAGCAGCAGTAACCACAGCAGTAGCAACTGAGTTAAGTCCAGGGGTGACTGCTGGATCTGTAATCTGTACAGGAGGATTCTTGGACTGAGAGATACCCAATCAGCTGCTGAAAGCCATATGTAGACACAGAAGCTCTTGCAAACAAATCAGGCATGGAGAGGGTGCTGTCAGCAGCACTATGTAGGAGATTTAAACAATTCTGGGGAGCACAAACCAGCAAAACCACAGCAAACAAGATGGGCAAACAGGACATGACACATCATAAGGGCATAGTGCAGCATTTTGCAAGGCAGTTCCTGCAGGGACCTCGCTAAAGTAGGGCACACTGCCCCACCTGGCATCTGAGGAAAATGTGGGGAATCATCACCCACCTGACTAGAATAGGAGTGCTTTCCACTTGGTGAAAAATCACCATCTGGTAAAACATAGTGACCCAGCTGGATCTCCCAAATCAACATGGGGCTGTCCTGGTGTCAGACTGCAGTGAGTGCAGAGGTTGTCACTGATCTGGAGGGCAGTGAAGACAACTCCTGTTTTGGTGTGAGCAGGCGGACAATCTGTTCAGCTAGGTGTCAGAGTTGTGGCCTTTTGAAGGACCTCCAGCAACAGGTGGAGCTGCAGGAAGTATTCCAATGACAAAGACACCACAAAGGCTGAGAGGCAGAGCTAGTTCCAAGACCAGTGGTAGGGGAACCACATTCCACTGAGGAAAAGCTGAAATTTATTCTCCTGGAACACATGGAAAGAAAGGAGAACATTAACACTGGGAATTGGGAATAAATGGGGGGAAAAAACCCAACAAAACAAAACAACAAAAGGAAGAGGAAATGAACTAATTAAAGGAAGGGACCTTCTAAAAAAAAATTGACATTTCCACTAAGCAGGACATCCCCACCCAGAACCACATTGTAGCTCTGTAGCTCTAATGAGACGATGTCCATCACACTGGAAGAACAGCCAGAGAAAACTGCAGCAGTCCAATCTGCTCCACAAATAAAGAAATTAACAGCTAGAAAAGGCAGTGGGTCCCTCTACTTTAAGAGGTACAGAGGCACTTGTCTATTAGCCTGACACACTTCAAATAAAAGGAGGCTGCTTCCCAGGAACTTGGATCAGGGATATTACTCAGAAGTTGTTAAGACTAGTAAAACCCACTGACTGTTATCCACTATTAATTTTCTGTGTGAAGACAGAAAATACAGCCAATAGCAGTCTGAGTAGCACTGAGACTACAGAGCCCTGGGAGATGTGGTGAAGGGCTCTGGCACACAAGTAGTTTTTTTGCCAATTCTCCAGGTCAAAGGAGAGGAAATAACCAGTTGAATCTGACAGGTCAACAGACAGTTAGAACAATGGTGGTAATCAAGATTTCAGTCACTCAGACCATGGAACTTACTTAGGTAAGCCTGGTTTACTGTGGGTTAAGAGGTTTCGTCAGAAAAAGAAGGGAGAAAGTATATTGGTCAGGGATTTCCCAGACTGGTGAAGGAAGCTTTCAACTAGATTTATAGGCAAAGGAAGGCACATATCCATCCCAATCCTGAGAGCTGGATGCCTGTAATGGGTGGCCAGAACAGTGCAAAGGCATTCCAGATAGTCTACTGTTGGAGTCTAAGACATCCCTTTGGGAGTCCAGAGTTGCTGAGACCCTGGTCAAGGGGCTCTGATTCCCTGGAATGATGCCCAAAACATCTGTGGGTTTGGTTATAGCCCTTGAAACAAATTAGAAGCTTTAGATGAGAACCTAAAAGTCACAGTAGTTTAAGTAGTGTTATCATAAAATGAAAATATAGATTGTAGGATTTTTGGGAATGGGAATTTTAGAGCACAAGATGGAGGAAAAAGCACATGTTTGGTCTTTCTTTGTTCTTCTTCTTCGTCTCCATTTTCTATTGTGGAGTTGGCACTTTTGGATTGGTTTAGAATAGAAGTTCACTGTCTAACATAGATGATAGTAATTGGGAAATAATTGTAAACATCATGTACGTAGTTTTTAGTATAAAAAGATAACACCGCCCTGAGGGGCAGAGAGTGTGCCATGGCTGCCCTGCAAGACAGACCTCGCTGGGCTGAGAGAAAATATTACAGATAAGAAAATAATAAACAACCTTGAGACCGAGAAAACTAAAGAGCTCTGATTTGTTCCACCTCGGGCACACGAACTGCCACACAAGAACTTTTACACATCTCGGGGAAAACATCAAAAACTATTTTCGAGAGTCTACCCAGTGAGTCAGCTTTATTCAGGGCCTGGCTCAGATGCCTCTACACAAATACACATAGTGTGAGGAAAAAACAGGAGGAGCTAGAGATGCATGCACATCTACATGGATACATGATTGGCTTCATGTGGACATGATTGGATGGCTCCTATGGCTGGAACATTGAAATTGTAGGCTTCAGGCATTTAAGGAAAGTAAATCTAGGGAGACAAAAAGGGAGTGTAGCCCTAAATGTCAATGACCAACTTTAGTGTGTGGAACCCTGCCTGGGGAAGGATGAGGTGCCAACTAAGAGTTTGTAGATCAACATTAAAGGGAAGGCAAGGACACAAGATACTACAGTAGGAATCTGCTACAGACCACCCAAGCAGGATGGTGTGGATGAAGCCCTCCATAAACAGATGGGACTGGCATTATGGTCTCAAGCCCTAGTTCTCATGGGGGATTTTAACCCCTGTGATATCTGTTGGAGGAACAACGCAGCAGGATACAAGCAATCCTGGAAATTCCTTGAATGTGTCAAAGACTACTTCACTATACATCTGATTGAGGAACCAAGAAGGAGAGGTGTCATGCGGGGCCTTGTGTTCACCAAGGAGAAACTGATGGGCAAAGTCATGGTTCAAGACAGCCTTGTCTGCAGTGACCTCAAGATGGTGAAGTTTGAGATCATCTGTGCTGTGAGAAGGGCCTGCAACAACCTCACCACCCTGGACTTCAGGAAAGCAGATTTTGGCTTCTTCATGGACCTCCTCAGGAGAGTCCCACAGGATAGAGCCCTCGAAGACAGAGAGGCCCAAGAATGCTGGCTGATACAAAAGGATTACCTCCTCCAAATTCAAGAGCAATGCATCCAAACAAGAATGAAATCAGGCAAAAACCCCAAGAGACCTCATGGATGGCTAAGAAGCTTCTGAGAAAACTCAGAGCAAAATAAAAGAAGCTTTCAGAAGAAGCTAACTTCTTTAGCCATGGAAGAAGGAAAAGACAAAAAACATAACATACAATAGTCATCTTTATATTTTTCTCTTCAAAGTAATTTCATTCTTTCCAATGACTTTTGAATTCAGGATCTCTATGACTTCCCAAGAAAAACCAAATGGAGTTGTTAACTGGAAGCTAATATTGTAGAAACAGATGTTTGTTTTCTTTCATATGGATATCGAGAAGAAAATCATGTTATCACATGGATGAGGACCGAATTAAATCCAAATATGTATTTCAGGAGAGTGTTTACATTTGATGAATTTGATTTGCAGACCTGAGACAAGCCCTGGATCTTTATCTTGGTTGGTGAGGGTTTCTTAGGGTCTTCAGGGATGGTTTTGCATTTATCATTCTCAGTGGTAGTCACTGGCAGAAGAGAAGGAAAATGCTGTAATATTTCTCCGTTCTATAAACAGTATAGAAGAAAATATAACTTTTACAGATATGTCTGAAAAACCGGACTTAGTTGACTTAGTAAGGACTTAGTTGGACTTAGTAAGTTAACATTAAAAAACACCTATATGTCTCTCTGTCTACATGGAGATATATATAAATAGGATTTAAAGAAAAAAGAAAAGCAAGATTTTTTTTTTGATACATAAAGGATAACTTTTTTTTCTCTTTCTACAATTCACAAATTATTTTTATTTGTGTAGCTTTATCACAAATTGTTTCAGCCAGTCTCAACTATGGTAGCAGTTTAGCAAAGCTAAGTATTTAATAGTAATAATTTATTCTCTAATTAATTTCTTAATTTAACTTTTGAGAAAAGCTTACTTCTATATAACACTTGAGAAACCATTCTGAACTGCCAGAAGCAGCTCTGCTCCTTAATTTTGATTTACAATACTTACAAATTAAAAGGTGGAAGGCTTCAAATATATTCCTTTGTTTAGTAAGTTTAATATTGAACCCCAGTGTTTTCTAATTAATGAATTCTCAGGGCTTGTGCACAGGATGCTTTTTTTGGTAAATATGATATCTCTAAAATATGAGAAATGTGTATGTTCTTTCCTAAAAGAGCAGTGTTTTTAGAGGAAATCTGCCTGCTAAGATATTTCACATAATTTTTTCCGTCTTCTCAGTATCATCTTCCTTGGACATATCACGTAATGCTATGCAGACTGGCTCCACAGAAACAACAAATGGTAAGTATTACCTGTCACAATATAGAGCATTTGGCTAATAAAGGGAGATGGAGATGAGACCTCTAGAATGTCAAAAATAGTAGACACCAACCATACTCAAATCAGCATAGGTTTTAGAGATACAAATGGAATGCTTTCTGTTCCCATTTTTCTTAACAGAAAAACAAAAATAAAACCACAAACAGATAAACAAACACCAATACTGAATTTATAGCACCTTTTGGGAAGATTTTCAGTTAGCCTTAGCAATTTTTAGGTCAGGCTGACAAATCTTTCCATACTTCAGCATTATGATGCCTTCTTCTGGTCAAGCAGTTCTCTGCTGTGGTTTGCGTCATGCCTAATTGTATCTCTTTCAAGAGTGTAACACATCGCCTCTTCTGTAATGCGCATAGAAAAACCCAGCGGTACACAAGGTTGAGAAACAGGAAGAGTTTGTGTGTTTCCCTGTTTTTCACAGAAGGAAGGACTTGAGTTTTCACTTATTCTCAATGCCTTCTTAGATTTTGTGATGTATTACAATTTGAGTTTACATCTGCATGAAGTGTAAAGCTACTGGGAAAAAAATTACCTTTGTGGCTCATTTACTGTTTGCACTACAGTTGCATATGCAATAGGGACGGGAACAAGTTTGATTTATTAACATCTCTTTTTTTAGTAGGAATTTTATTTTGTTAGGAAAATAATGTACTTTTAATTCTGGCTAAAGAGAATTATTATAAATAAGGCATTTATTTCTGATTCAACCATTTACCTGTTACTTTTTAATAATGCTTTTGAATTTTTCAGAGATACATTATTTCTGTCATTACTTTTAATGTGAAGGTTCTTCAGTTCTAACTTAGAAATGTTATCTCTTGCCTTTCCTTCCCCTCTTCAACTGACAGAACATAGAAATTCTGAGTTTGATATCTTTAGTCATTGTCTGTAAGGACAACTTCCAGATAAAGAAGTATAAAAAGAAGTTTCGGGGTTTTTTTTTAATTGAATGTTAGTGTTTTGCCCATAAGTTTAAAGGTTACCAGACTTGTAGAATACAAAGAAAAGTAGCCCAAATACCTGCTTGTGACAGAGAACATATATATAGAATCACCTTCTGTTGGTAACATTACTGTTATTAGAGTTTATATCTTATTTTCATCCAAGCAGAATTCAGTTCACACACCCAGTCAGACATTTCTCCACAACTGCGTTTTAAAAGTGTAAGTCACAATACCAAAAATATGTGAAAGTTTAAAGTCACTTGAAATTTTGAAATACACTAAAACAATTATTTTAGGTTTGCTTCTTATTTTGTGCTTAAAGTATTCACACAAAGCCTCTTTTGTAAGTTTTTGCCACAATACTCAGGAAATGGAAATTATTTTTTAATAAAAATCAAACCTTTGTATAAGTGCAGAGGTTTTTGGACTGGAACTAAATAAAAAAAAGACTGTGAAATAGAGAAAGAAAATTGAAAACACAAAAGTGCTTGGATTTCTTGAGTTTGTTTGGATCTTTTGCACATTTAGATCTTTTACTTTATATTAGTTGACAAATTAGTAACTTTACCTGTTCTAACCATCCTTCTGATATAATCCAAGTCAGCTATATACTACAAAGTCCACACAAGAGGACCACTTCCTATTTAATAGAGTAAAAAAAAGTCGCTACTATCAGTATCAATAAAGCAAATGTACTTAAGAAAAATAATCAGTAGATTTTTTGGTTTTCAGTACTTTAACTCATAGATCAGTCAAACTAGTTCCTTGCTTTTAGAAAATCATACTTCCAAATTCATATTGCTAGCATGCTATATCATCCAGAATAAATATGTTAAAAATCCACTTATTGCTGCACTAAAAATATAGTACCATAGTGAAGTTGCTTTCTTAATGACTTTTTTGAAAGATAAAGCACTTATTTCAATATTCTCCTTCTCATTAACTCATTAATTAAACATGACTTCTACAGAAGCAAATATGGAGTAACTTATAGCTCTTTTTCCTTATTTTCAAAGAAATAGCAATCATTTAATGTGTATATGGAAAAAGGATAAAACATCAGCTTAAAATTACTTCTTTGTACAACTTATTTACAAGTTCCTTTTGTCACTACTTTTCAATAGTGAATTTCCCCCCATTTTTAAGGATTGACATATTTGTTAAGCTTTCAAAAAGTTATTAACAAATACTAATTAATTTACTACTTTCTTTGCAGGTCTATGATGCAGAAAAAGCATTCATATTTTCAATAGTGAATTCATATCATATATTGCTTTTTCACTGGAAAACGTTTCATTCTTTAAATGGTACAGAAGGCAGCATCATTCAATTAACTTAATTTAGTAATTTACATTACTAAACCTCTTAGGATATAAATAAAGAAATATGGGCACAGTATCTTCAACTGCCTTTTTTCCCAAGATAGAAGTTGCTAAAAATGCTAGCCAGAAGGGGCAATGAACACCTGTTAAATGACACCTTAAAAGATCTTGAAACATCCAATCCATTTCAGACATCTGGCAGACCAATATCAAAGATGAAGGAACTCTCTGCCTTGATGTCACTGCATTATGTGGAACACATTAAAACTGTGAAGACCACTAATATCTATTAATTAAAGTGAGAAATTATCAGCTTTCTGCAATGTAGAATCTAAGTGTTTGGACTTGCAAAAGAATTTTTTTCATTAAGTAATAGCATGTATTTATTTTCTTTAGGTCATCTGTGGCTACATTTTTAAAAATCTGACATTGCAAAGCACGTTGTTTACACAAACTCACTAAATTTTCTGCAGTCAATTTTATACACAATTCTTGGCTTTTATTCAAGTTGCCTGAATGGTAATTGTAAAATTCAGCTGGAGAGTTATGATACATGTTAAACTTATCCAAATAAGTATTTCTATTAACATTTTCATAACTAATTTGAAGAAAAAAAGAAAATTACCTGAAATAAAATTGGCAGGCATGACATATACATTTCTTAAAAAAAAAAAAAAACTAAAATTTCCAGCACAGTCTATAAATATGTTCTATTAACTTAATGGTTTTTTTTTCCTTTTCGCCCTTCTCCTGTAGGTCATACAAGTTCATAATCACTTAAAAACCATTTCTTCTTGATATGTAAGTAATAATTATGTTATTAAAGGTTCTCGTTACCCTAATTTCCTCATTTTTATTACCCACCAAATTTAGCATTGATTTTCCTAGTTCACTTGAGTGCTTCATTTAGACTCTCAACCCTTGCAGCCCCTCTTTTTCTTTTTTCAGATGAGAGCATTTTTTGTACATGGAATCTGGTAACTGAAAATTCCTGATAAATTTTTTTTTTTTTTGACAAGAAACACAATCTACAAGAGTTTGTTTGGGCTTTTTTTGGTTTTGTTTTTGTTTGTTTGGTTTGTTTTGCTTGGTTTTTTTCCCCAATAAAATCTCATATCTTAAAACAAGATTTAAACACCTATAAGAAAAGTAACTGGAAGGCTAAGAAAAGCCAAAACTTCTAACAGACTTCTATGAAAAATTTTTACTTGTTCCTTTTCAAAATGTGGTGATCAAAAGCAGGAAAATACAGAAAAAAATCATATTTACAGGTTCATTAATCCAGGGAGCAATCAAACAAAGAATGGTAGACAAAAAAAGCTTTCTTTTTTTAAAAAATATGTTATCTTCATAAACAAACAGAGAAAAATGGGAGTATGGAAGCTGCATTTTGACATCTCTGGTGGAAGCAATTCTCCAGCTCTGATATGTGTATCACTCAGGCTATGTGGGCTTCACTGATATATCAGGTGACTAGAGATTGTTGCACAAAAACAAGAATTATTTGTAGTACTCTTATGAAGCTGATCTGAAAGTGGAAGAATGCTAAAGTTTAAAGCTAAAGATTGCTAAAGCCCATTTAATGGGTACAGTAGAAAATAACTGATATAATGAAGGTGTACACAGATTTTGGAAAGAATAAGAATGCATCATTATGGTATCTAAAATATTATTTATTTATTTATTTATTTATTCATTCATTCATTCATTCATTTTCTTCCAGGGTCACTGCATATTTTGCAGCCTTGCAATTTTCTCTGGCTCTTAAGCTCAACATATACACAAGTAACTTATACTGTGCATTAGTGTCATGAAATTTTGTTTATGCTATCCAATGCTGGATTGGAGGGCTAAAATTGGTCCAGCTTCTCAGACATATATTGCCTTCAATATTGGTTTTAAGAGAAGTGTGATACCTGAATAGCTATATCTATAACAAATAACTTTGGCAGTCTGAGTTGAAACAAAGAAAGATAAAGATAAGATATATGTTCCATTTATGGGTTTGTTTTGTTGTTGTTGTTGTTTGGGTTGTTTTTTTTTGTTTTGGTTTTGTTTTGTTCTGTTTTGTTGTAAGATTCCTAGTATTTTGGTGTGGATGACCAGTTCAGTTACAATCTGGATGGTGAAAATTTTTTATCAGGTTTAGGTGATAATCAAGATATTCCATGTATGTAAATTCAGTTTATAGAGCTTGGGTAAAGTGAATTACTTTAAGCTGTAGGGTTTAAGTTCCCTAACAAGATTAATTTAATTATTGGCAAGCACTGAATGAAGTCATACAGAGGTCAGAAAATTTCAAAAACACGTGCAAAAAACTAGCTGTCATGTTGCATTATTGAGGGTGTATTTTATTTTTAGTGTTCTTTCGGTTATATGTGTCACATATTAAAGGGAAGAACAGAGCGAAGGTCAGCATGGACACATTGAAGCAAGCACACTTCTGAGGATGGCTGAGAAATGGTGCTGTGAATACGAGAGGTTCACAACTGTTTTTTCTAGCCCTTCAATGACAATTCTTGTGGAAAAGTGAAAGAAAAGGCTTTCATTTTAAGAGCTCCACCGTAACAGCTGCTGAATATATCACAGATAATATCAAATTCTTTCATTTTAAGCAGGTAAATACAATTTAAAGTGCATAGTGTAATGTAAGTGATTCTCAGCATAGTGTAGACACATGTTCTCTTGTAATAGCTAGAGTTTAGTAAATACGCTTGGGAGTTTTCTGCAATATATTATACCATTGCACTATACAACTAATACATATTTCAATTTAAGGAAGGTACTAAAATCCACAAGTAAATTTACATCAATATCTTATGTCATACAAACAAATGGAAAGCTTTGTTCAAAAAAAAAAAAAAGCCCATGTATTCAGGCAGAATTCAGGGAAAACAGGGAAAACATTTGACAAAATGTACAGCTCATGATATTACTGAAATAACCAATCATTTTTTGTTTATATATGTTATAAACTTCTTTATATGCAAAGAGCAGGTCCAGCAGGGTACCTTCTCTATTTGTCTGGCTCATCAGCTGTGTCAGGATGTTATGTTCTGCACTCTTCAGGAAGCTCTTAAACTCATTCCTCTCTACTATGTTGTGTTTCCAGCAGATATCTGGTGAGCTGGAAGAAAAAGAAAAAAGGGCTAGCAATCACATGACTTCTCCTAGCTTCTTATAGGATATTTATTCTGCCTCCACATCCTGGCTGGGTGATCTTTAAAAGGCTCTCACCAGGATATCTGCCCTGTTGATCTTCCCCTTGATTCTTACTCATAAACACTCAGCCCTCTCATCAACATCATTAGGCTTGAGACAGTCAAGAATCTCTAATGTATGGGGCCACCCCACCACCTCTTCTTCCTTGTCTATCCCTTCTGAAGAGTTTATAATGAGACTTCAATGTAGTACCCCAGTTGTGTCATCACAGCAAGCCTCTGTGAAGGCAACTAGGTTACAATTTTCTTGCCTCATCATGGTTTTCAGTTTCTCCTGTTTGTTCTTCCTGCTGCATGCATTTGTGTAGAGGCACATCAGCTGTGCTATGAATCCTGCTGCCCTTTCAGAGAGAGGTCTAGTTCTTGCATGACCATTCTCAGGAGTTTCTATGGATTCCACATCGACAAATCTTGCAACCTTGCATCTTTGCTGATACATGGATCATCATCCCCTATCTCTATCATTATTTCAGCAGATTGAAAGGCTTCACTAATACACTGTCCCTCAAAGAATGGTGTGCCACCCTAGCTTTTTTCCAGTGATCCTGATTTTATCCCTTTCCCCTTTTACACTGAGTTCAAAGTTCTCTGAATGAAGTCTGCTATGTCCTGCTGAAGAGTCCTTTTCTCCCTTTGAGACAGGTGCATACGATCTATTGCGAGCAGGGTCCATGACATGCAAACAGACTTGTGATCAAAAATCTCAAAATTCTTCTGATGCCACAGGGTTGGAGAGAGATATTCATCAGTAGGATTCTCTTTTTTCCATCCCTATCATTCACTGCAACTTGCAGAATAAAGGAGATCACTACTTATGCTTCAGATCCCTCAAGCAGTCATCCCAAAGCCCTGAAGTACTGCTTCATTGACCTTCTTGTTTGGTCTTCATGGCTGACCACCTGAAAAACCCACAGTGAAAAATAATCAGAGAGTTTGTTGATAATTTCTCTAACCCTGACCCCAGGGAGGCAGAAGGCTTTCCCATGGGTTTGCTCCTATCAGTATTTTGAGCCCAGTACTCCTCTCAGAAAGGAGTCACCAAGGAAATCTCCCTTTGTTTTATTCTTAACTAAGGCAGCCATAATGCAGAGGGTAACATCTCAGTGGTACACAAGCTTGTATGTGGATTAATCTAATGTATATTAGCAAGATAGAATTATTAAGGTCAGAATTTCTAAGAGTGGATGTCTGTAGGCTAAATGATATCTAATTAAATTGTTACAGGCTATTGTATTAAATGATAATTGAATTCCCAGAACGTTTCTCACAATTATAATGTATTAACATGAATACAGTGTAGTTAATGGCTTGCTGATCTTTTTCTTTTTTTCTTCCTTTATTACTTTGCATCTAGGTTTTCTTATATTTTCAATTAATGTCTATAAATCTTCCATTACCGACTTATGCTGTAGAATAGAGATCCATGGAATCACATTTTGACCTCAGCTGCTAGATTTAAAAATTTTTAGCTTTATTGGAATACAGAGAAAGGAAAGCACATTCATTTCTAAAATGTATGAAGATTCTATGCCTTCTTAAATACATCATAGGAGTATGTAAAAGACATAGCTAGACTAATTCAGTTGCACAATAGTTGCTACACTGCAGAAAATGACCAATTTCTATGGCACGGGATAGTTGTATGGCCTAGCGACAATTCCTCTTAGCTATAGAGAAATTCTATATTCAAAACACAGAGCAGGCTTTTTGTGCTGAATGGAAGCTGAAATGCCAACTTGTTTCCCAAAGCCAAAACTGACTTTTTAGGCAACTTAAGGATTCTGTAGTATTTAATGTTCAGAGGATCTCATGGTTATTTCTGTCATTAGCCTATGGAAACAATTAATTCAGTTGATTCAAACAGTGAACAAGGAATAAAGTGTGGATGCTTTTCCAGTAGTAGGTTTTCCAGAACCACTACCTTGTAATGACAAGTCAATTTTCTTTTTGAGCCGATTTTCCCAACCCTTAATGTTTCTATAGGTTTTGTATCATGATTTGCTTGTAAGTAAATTTCAAGACAGCTGTAAACTATCAGTATCTTAATTGGTACTTAGTTAATTCTTTTTAATCCTATGTCTCAAAACTTAGAAAAATAGTCTCAGCTCAAAGTGGCAAAACTGTTCACTAGAGTAATTTTTTCACTAATTATAATAATTGTAATATATTTTCATTGTATGAATATTTTATCAGAAACCTTCACTAACTATAAAACCAAAGAATCTCTTGTCATAGTTTTATCAGTTTGGTAGGAATCCTGAAAGGAGTCGAATGTGTGTTTTGATGCTACATATGTTTTTCTGTCACACATTTCTTGCTTTTTAATTTGACAACTGTAATCAATCCTCAAATGTGCAATATGTCTAGGATGTTAAACTGAAGAGAAAGTAGCAATGTATACATTTAGATTCTAAAACAGATTTGTTGATAATTGCTTATGAATGACAGAATAAATGATAGGAGTAAATTAATTTATATCTGTGGTCCACAGTCTTTCTAGCAGAGCAGTAAAAACAAAATGAAAATGCACTTGCCAGAAACAGAGAATACAAAGTTGTAGTACAGAAAGATTGATTTTATACCAGGAAGCACCAGAACAAAAAGATTTGCAGCAGCTACTTTTTTTCAAGTTCAGCAGTTTTTCAGTTTGTTTTTTTTTTTTAGGGGGGGGGGTTTTGGTTTTTTTG
>VXBI01013970.1:4248-21845 GCA_013397375.1 Toxostoma redivivum | reverse complement strand
CTTTCTCTATCTCATTTGTCATAAGCTGTTCGTATACACTTTATGGGCTATTTCCAAGTTAATTATCAAGATTTATTTCCAAGTAATTAGGGTTTCTCTGGTCATTTACTCATTCTCAAACAAGGGCTTTTCACTTCCACATCACTCCTCCTCAGAAGAGTCACACAATCATTTAGTATGAAAAGACCTCTGAGATGGAGTCTAAACTTAGGCTGATCCTAAGAACCATGACAACTCGACCACAGTACTATGTGCTATGTACAGTTGTTCCTTGTACACCTTCAGCGATGGCTCGATCATCCACCTGGGCGCCCCATTTCAAAGTTTAACCACACTTTCTGTAAACAAATTCCTCCTGATGTCCTACATGTCCTCTCATGCTGTCACTATTTGCCTGGGAGAGGGGTCCAATTCCTGCCTTGATACAACCTTCTTTCAGGTAACTGTGCAGAGCAGTAACACCACTTCTGAGTACCTTTTTCTCCAGGCTAAAATATTCCCAGCTTAGCTGCTTTTCATGTACTGTCTGTACCCTCCACCAGGTCTGTTGCCCTTCTCTGAACTTTCTCCAGAATCTCAATGTCTTTCCTGAACTGAGAGGCCCAGAACTGAACACAGAATTCAAGGTGTGGTCTCATCAGTGCTGAGTATGCGGGGACAATCACTGCCCTGCTCCTGATGGTCACAGTGTTTCTAATACAGGCCAGGATGCCATTTGCCTTCTTGGCTGCCTGGGCACAGCTGGCTCATGTTCAGCCACTGTTCACTAGCCCCCTCACATCCTTTTCCTCTTTCCAGCCACTCTATCCAAAACCTGTAACACTGCAGGGGGTTGTTGTGACCTCTGTATTAGACTCAGGACTTTACCTTATTGAACTGGCGCATTGATCTAGCCTGCCCAGATTTCTCTGCAGAGCCTTCCTACCTCCCACCCAGTTTGGTGTTGTCCACTAACTTACCATGGATGCACTCCATTCCCCTCATCCACATAATCAATAAAGCCATTAGGTGTGACTGGCAAGACTGAGTCTTGGAAATCACCACTAATGTCTGGCTGCTACTGGATGCAGCACTATTCACCACCACCCTCTGACAATCAAGCCAGTGTTTAATTTAGGAAAAAGAGCACCTGTCCAAGCCATGGACTACCAGCTTTTCCAGGAGGATGCTGTGAGAGACAGTATCAAAAGCTTTGCTGAAGTCTGAGCAGACAACATTCACAGCCTTTCCCTCATCAAATAGGGATGTCACCTGGTCATAGATGGAGATCAGGTTGGTCAGGCAGAACTTGCTTTCCCTAATACCCTGCTGCCTGGGCCTGGTGCCCTGGTCCTGTATGTGCTGTGTGATGGCACTGAAGTTGATCTGCTCCATAACTTTCGCTGGCACTGGGGTCAGTCTGACAGACCCTGGATCTGCCCTTCCACCATTCTTGGGTCACACTGGCCAGCCTTCAGACATCTGAGACCTCCCTGTTTAACCAGGACTAATGATAAATGATGGAGAGTGGCTCGGCGAGCTCTTTTGTCAGTTCCCTCAGAACCCTTGGCTGGATCCCATCTGGCCCCACAGACATGTGCTGCTCTAAGTGGCACAGCAGGTCAGTAAAAATTTCCTCCTGGATTCAAGGGGCCTACTGTGCTCCCTGTCCCTGTGTACCACCTCAGGGGTCCTGAGGAATGCAGGGCTTTCTGTATAAGACTGAGACAAAGAAGGCATTAAGTACTTCATCCTTTTCTTCATCCTTGGTGACCACATTCTTTGCTGTGTCCAATAAACGATGGAGATTTTCCTTGGCCCTCCTTTTCATTAAAATGCATTATTATCTTCCACAACTGTTCTCAGGTGGAGTTCTAGCTGAGCTTTTGCCTTTTTAGATAAAAAGTGATCACTCTATGCAAGGATAAAATAGGTAAAAAATCAGATATTTGTCTGTCTATGTGATGAAGAAGAAATAATGTGAAAAAAACAACAAGCAGCATATCTTAGAGAAAATGTAGATGAATTCTGACCCAGAATGAGAAATAATCATAGGAATTCCATGTGTAATTAAGAGGTCAAGGGAAATTTAAGAGGAATTGTTTACTTTTTGCTGAGTTTCTAGTAGAAGGCTTATTTGAGATAGATTCCTGAGTGCAAACTCACAACTCATAGCTAACTCTTCATTCAGTTAGATAAATTTCAGATCATATCGTTATAAAGATCAAGATACAATAATATGTAGGCATTTTCTTTTCCTTTTTTTTTTTTTACCCAAGGTATCAGACTGTATATTTTAACAAATTAGTGATATATGATCAGTGAGTGGTTCTGGGGTCTTCTTGTGACAAGCAGCCTGATGAAAGACAAACATAAAATAAAACAGCCATGATTTCTCTAAGGGAGGCCTTTCCCACATGGAAGTTTATTTCAGAATAACCAACCACACTATCAAATTGTAATTTTTGTTAGAAATAGTCATATTGTAAGAGGCAGAACTCCCAAATCATACTCATTTTGTATAGTCTGACATCAGATCATTATCACAAAGACTTAAGTGTGTAGTGTGGTGTGCACTGACTCTACATAGCATAACATGAAAATTATGCTGAAGTGAGGAACAGAAAATGGCAGCAAACCACAGTGGATTTCTGTCTGCACATCTGCTGTGTGAAAAGGTCCTTTGACTATTTATAAATCTGATGTGGTTTTCTGTCAGTTGCATATCTGCAAATGATGATGGACTTTTATGCTGAAGAATGAATTTTGGATTTCCAGAAAACAAAAGAGATGAACAGCATCTGTGCTGCTGTTACTTCAGAGTTGATGAACTCAGTGGAAAGATAGGGAGTATGGGAAGGAGGAACTGCATGCCAGAGTAAATATGCAAAAATATGAATTCAAAGAAATAAAGGACAGTCTCTGTGTAATTGACTGTCTCAAAAATTAACAGGTAGCAGTTCCATAGCACGGGAACAAAAAAAAAAAAAAAAGACAACGTACAAAAGTTAAGCTAAATAGAAGCATGAATATTTTCAATTGTGTCTCCAATGAACTGTACCTCTACTTGACCCACATGCAAGTAGGTTTGTAAAGAACCATGCTTCTCCCAAGTGATTGTAGTAAGTCAGAAGGTAACAACATACCAAATCAATTCCCAGAAGAATAATTTCCACATGACATGGGAGATGTATTTGTCATTTATGCAAGATATCTTTTCTGCTTTTCACATTGCAGTTTCCCAGATGCTACTACATAGACACCTGGTCTGTGAGTAGAACTTTTCAAGATTACAGGTAGGTAAACTAGAAAGTAAAATAAACAGTGTGATTTTCTCATATTCATTCTGGAGGAAAGGCTTTTTTCAATCTGTATATGATGAAAATTTCACTACCTATCTATGTGTATTTGTATGTATGTATCTGTACGTATATATATGTAGACATGGAAGTGAGTATACTTAGGCATATTTAATATGTGTTGTTTTGTGTGGATCTTCTAATCCTAAAAAGGGGTTAAATCATAACATTTGTTTGATTGTTCACATCCAGAGTTATGTGAAAAAAGCTGGCAAATGGTTTTCAAGGTTTTCAGTGGTGGAAAATGCATATTTTTTTACAAAGTGGATTAGTAATATCCCTCCAAAATTTATTAAGAAAGGATTTCTCGTATTTTCATGTTCTTCCTTCACTTACACAGCCCTTCCCCATGCCCTTTTCTGACATACAGCATAGTTGCTGAAAGAGGTGTATAAACGCTTTATTTATCAGCGAACAGCGGTATAAACACAGGGGTGAGACACTCAATGCAAGATGTTTGAGTCCCATTACTTTGGGAGTAGCAACATGAAGAAAGATTGGGTTACTACAAGATAGCTGAAACATCTCTAAATTTCTATGCTTCTGTACCAAAGAAGTTTGCTTATGATAGGGAAAAGTATCATGAAAACTAAAGTAAGTTTATTTACATTCTTACTGTCAGTCGCATTTATAAAATTTGTACTGATTTGGACACTTCATCTGGATGCCACACTGTTGACAGTCCTTATTTCTCTGCCTAAAGTCTCAGATCAGCATTCATTTGCTCTAGCAAGATCTCAGCATAAACATAATTTGCTAAAACCGGAGTATTTTTCTCTTTCTGGATACAAGTATGTACAAGTTTGGGTCTGACAGAGTAGGTTTTCCTCACAGCAGCCATACGGTTTTAGCTCTCTGAAGCATTGATGACACACTAGTGCATAACACAGAAATGTCTATGGAGCAGTGAGGTCTTCCCTGTTTCTTACTCAGCCCACCCCTGCCCCCATCCCAGAGGTAGGCTCAAAGTGAGCAACAGCCTGAAGGGACCAGAAAGGGGACTGCTGACCTCACTGGACTAAACGGATATTCTGTGCTGAAAAACATCCTGCCAGTAAATAAAACTGGGGAGAAGTTGTTCCTATGTAGTCACTGCTTAGGGGCTAGGCATCAGACAGCTGGTGGGAGATAGTGAGTGATTGCCTTTGATCACTTGTTTGGTTTTTTTCTCTGTCCTTCAGTTATTAAACTGTTTTCATCTTGACACATGAGTTTTCTCACCTTTGCATTCTGGATTCTCTCCTCCACACAGCTGGTTTTAGGGAGTAGTGGGCAGCTGATCAGTGTTTATCTGCTGACTGAGGAAACCTATCAAAAATATTATGATTAATGCAATTTATCTCTAGAGAAAGATGGCTCTTAACAGCTAAACAAGAAAAACCACTGAGTGATGCAACAAACATGAATATGCAGATCGTTTATGAGATTGGCAGCAACTACACTACTATCAACATTTCATTCCAAAAAATTCTTTGTTTTCTTAAAGCATTATCAGCTTTGTTGCTCCCATAAAACATCCTATGTTCTGAATAATTGCCTTTCTCCTAGCTTCACAACTTAAACATTTAGATTCTTCCTCTTTATAAAAATGAATAGAATTTGGTCTCTAGGCAACTTCTGAGACTGAGAGTTCCTATATCATTCACTTATAACTTTTTTCTCATCACAATTCCACAATGCTTCTTAATGTTCTTTGTCTAAGCAGATTTTATTTTTACCAATTTCTAATTTATGCTACTGGATTACAAGATTTCTCTGTTTACCATATTTTTCTCTTTATTCAGAAATATTGGTGGTCTGCTAATTAGTATTAGAACAGCATGTAGAAATCAGCTTCTTGTTATTAGTTTCTCCTACTGCCAACTGGTTGGCAAATTGCTTTTTTCTTTTTAAAATGTGGCTCATGAATTGCAACAAAAAGAGCACCACCCACTGTTCTCAGTTAAGAGTTTAAGAAAACAATTTTGTTTGATGGACATTTATGCATGTGTCCATCTGGTTTGAGTCTTGAAACGTTAAGTATTTTCTTGCAAAGCATATCAATGCTCATAGGGCCATGAGAATGTTTGCTGATGTCAGGTTTCACAGGTACCCATTGATGAAAACATGGATTAGACAGAAGGTTTCTGTGGTGAAGCACAAAGCAAAAGTTCAGTTATTCATTAACTGTTTTTATAACATTGAGACAATATTGAAGGGTGGAAAAAGTACAAAAAGAACAGATATTCTGTTTTCTATAATAACTAGCACAAGTGCTTTAAATCAGTGTTTAAAAGAAGAAATGTGAGTGTGACCATAGGGGTGCACATGAAAGCCATCATGTTGAAAAACTGCTTGTATACAGCCTTGAACACTGGACTTTCTTTCGTTTAGACAGAAAATCTCATTCAACATAACTTTAATATAATTTAATCTGGGTTTGAAGTGCAAGTGTTATACTTCTCCAACCACCAGGAATGGATATTTTTCCTTCAGGGAACACTGAATACATTCATTCAGTATTTGTATTATCAACATTTTATCTCACTAACAAATCACAAATTATTGTAGGTAAAGTACCTGTAACTAAGTGAACATTTCTCTCAGAATCTTACATGCCATTTTTATTTTTCAAAATATGCATAATTTGAAAAAAAAAAACATTGTAGAAGGTATTCTAGGATAACAAGTAGGATTGTATTTCCAAATACTTTTGTGGAGGAATCTTCAACAATAAGATTACAAGATCACTCTTATGCATATTAAAGGCAAATCAGAAACTGAAGTACTCTTTCCTGCACAGAAAATCTGTTGCCAATTCCCCATTCACTTTTTTATGCTGGGTGCTTGTAAATTAAGTCTCAAATTTGCAGTCAGAAGAAAGGAGAATGTTCTCTTTACTTGCCTGCCCAGAAAATGCTCTCTTACCGAAGAAAGAGGTTTTGCTGTTTCTGTACAGTGTCTATTGTATAAACAGCTGAGTAAATTCAAACACGTCAAAATTGAAGAAAATTTAGTAGAAAGTAACTCTTATGGCAATATTTATCCAACCAGCCTAATCTGATGTCTCTTAAGGCCTACAGAGAATAACTAAAAGAAAAACAAAGACCATTAGTTAGTAACTACTGCCAGTTAGGTTGTTTGGTTTGTGAAAATGCAGTATATGTTTGGATATTAAATTAGACCTATAATTAGTGCAATATTTTATTGTATTTTTTTATATTGCTTAGAATTATGTTGTACACTACAATTACATAATATTCTCATGGAATTTAGCTTCTATCGTTTTCTTGTAAATGTCTTAAGAAAATTAGTTTTTTTGTTTATATAGTGAAAAGTCATCAAATCCCAAAATCATAGAATATCTCTAGTTGGAAGATACCCACAAAGATACAGCTTTAGATTCATTGTGGAATTACGTAAAACTAAACTGTATGATGAGGAGTATCATCCATTTTCTTCTGACACGCATGACCATTTATCTGGTGAATCTATTCCAGTGTCTCTGTGAAGAGCCTTTTCTGAAGGTCCAGTCTGAATTTCCCCTAATGCAGCTTCATTCTATTTCCTTGCATTTTATCACTGGTCACCAGAAAGAGAAGATCAGAACTTCCATCTCACTCATTGAGTTTGCTGTAGGCTGTCATGAGGTCAGTCCTGAGCCTTTTCTTCTTCAAATTGAGCAATCAAAGTGTCCTCAGCCACTCCTCACAAGTCTTGCCCTTGATGCCATCTTGATCACCTCTCTCTGGACACACTCTAATATTTTGATGACTTTCCTATGTTGTGACACTCACAACAGCTCACATGTAGAGGGCCCACCCCAGCTCAGAGCAGAGCAGGACGATCCCCTCTCTTGCCCAGCTGGCAATGCTGTGCCTCAGGCCCCCCAGGACACACTTGGCCCTTTTGGCTTCAAGGACACACTGGAGACTAGTATTCAACTTGTTATCCATCTAAGCCCCCAGATCTCTTTCTGTGTGTCTCTCAATTCTCTTATCTCCCAATCTGTATTTACCCCACTCTGGGTAGAGAATCTGTCACTTGCTCTTGCTAAATTGTGTACAATTGGTGATTCCCCAACTTTCTACGACATCCAAATATCTCTGTAAGTTTTCCCTACCCTCAAGGGAATCCACAGCTCATCCTCATTTAATATCATTGTTTGACTTACTTTAAGGTTTATTTGATTCCTGCGTCCAGATCATTTATAGAAACATTGAGGAGCACTGTCTCTAAAAGTGAGATCTGGGTAACTCCACTAGTGACTTGGCCAACAGCTTGTTGAAACCCTCTTCACTGCAACCACTTGGACCAGATCCATCTGCCAATTCACCCGTCACATTTACAGATTGGACATTTTATCCAGAAGGATACTGTGAGAGACAATATCAAAAGTTTTGCTAAAATCCCAAGTGACCACACCTATTAGCTTCCCTTGTTCACCTAGATAGATGTCCTTGTCATAACATTAAGTTAGGTAAGCCAGACTTTATGCTTGTGAACCCAAGCTGGCTGTGTCTAGCAGTGGCTGCATTGTCTCTTAAGTGTTTGTCAATTACTCCAAGAGTAACAGCGTACATATTTTTGGCAGGCACTGAAGCGAGACTGACAGGCCTATAATTATCAGGATCCTCCTTTTTCCACTCCTTGAAAACTGGGTGTGACACTGAAATGCTACCATTTATGGCTTAAACAATTTTTGAAGGACATTCTTCCTTCCCATTATGGCAAAACTGTATAAAGAAGTCCTGACGATCCCCACCCTGAAGATGCCTCCTGACTGGAACTTTGGTCTGTGAGTTAAGCCACTGAGGGAACTTGATATCAGATAAAGGTGACACTATTGCATAATTATTTGAAGTCTAGAGAGAAGTAAACAAGGCCAAACCACCCATTAAAAAAGCCAAACCCAGCAGCTGTCCTGAAAATCATCCCTGGCTGTGTTTGGGGTGGGCCATAGCCCACAGACATCTGCTGAGGCCAGGTTTGCACACACTCTGCCATAACCAAAGGGGAGAGGAGGAGGGTTTTGTATGTGGCATAACCTCTGGTCAGAGAGAGAGTGAGCACACATCCTTCGTTACATAGACGAGCTCAGCTGCAAAACCCCCCACCCTAGTAAGGTCACATCCAAGGGACATTGGTGAGACATTTGAGTGAGGAGCAGATGAGGTGGTTGATAAACCATCAAAGACCCTGAAAGCACTCCAAGACCAAATCCTGAGGCCTTGCACCAGACGACAGCATGTGATGCAAAGTGAGGCAGCAAATTTAGAGTCTGGTGCAAGAGTGTAAAATTTGCCCCCTCCCCTCTGCTAGGGAGGGGGCAGGTTGCTCCCACATGGCCCAAACTGGCATTAATCCACAGGACACTATATTTTATAGGCCCTTATGACCAATAAGACTAGAAGAGGATCAATGGGATTTTTCACTCTTTTTCTCTCCCCACCACGACTTCTTTTTTTCTATTTTTTTTCTCTCTGTCACATTTATGGTTAGATAAAATCCATACAGAGGCATCTCTCCAACAATTTTAATAATCAGTTCATAACACTGAGACAACTGGCCCACTGCCAGTTAACTAGGACCTTTCTAGACCCAAGACCATAGAAAAATAATGGAAAAAGCTTCCACAGTTACATCAGCCAGCACTTTTAGTACTCCGAGTCCCTCTGGAGACCACAGACTTTTATACACCCAGCTGGAGCAGCAAGTCTTGAACAAGTTCAGAATCAGCTGGAAGTTTATCAACCCCCAGTCATGGTCTTTCAGCTCAAGACTGCAGTGGTCCAAGGGTCCATTGCCAGTGCTAAAACCAGGGGTAAATAAGGGAGTGAATATCTTTCTAACTCCCTATTTGTGAAGTGACCCATCCCAACAGATAATGGACTGGGGAAACTTCAGCTTCCTACTTTGTTTGTAAGATGCAGATTTTTTTCTGTGCAATGAAATTGACAAGGGTACTGGATCATACTAATGTGTGTTGAGCTTGGAACTGCCTCTCCACAATACTTCACTGCGTTTTGACTGTTGTGAAAGTTGTTTTTTTTCCACAACTTCTCTACAGAGACAGCCAGTCCTATGACATTATCAAGGAAAACAAAAGTTCAACCACTGTTGTCTTATAGAATTTTAAACAACAATTTTGGTTTTATTCTCTAGAAAGTTTTTATTTAAATAATGTAAAAACATACTTTTGTCCTGACAACAAAGTTCACCTTTTATTTATTCTGACAAATTCAATACAAAATTATGTCCTTTCATCTGAAATATAGAGGATAATGTTTGCAACCCTTTGTCTGAAAACTGATGAACTCATAATGTTATCCATGTTTGTAGTTAATAAAGTGCCTTTAGTGCAGGCATACACAGTATGAGTAATAATCCTATCTCATTATTCTCAATAGTTTTAGAAAAACATGTATTTGACAGGCACACCAATGCCTTCTGGAAAGCAGGTCTGGATAATATACACTGCTTAGTACTAAAAACCAGCTTCTCCAATTCTTCTTCTAAGCAAAACCAGAAGAAAAACAAATAGATACTTGCATAGCACAGCAACCAATTTGCATTAAAAATGTACAGGAGGATGCAGCTCAGAAATACTGACCACTGCATTAACATTTATTCTTCTTTTTCTCTGTCTCAAGAGAAAATACAATTGGGGTGGTAAGTCACTGAACAATTTATTTTGAAAATCTCTTATAGACAGAAGAGATTAGAACCATTTTAGCAGGTAATTGAGAGGATTTTCTGTTTAATATGCAGGTCAGAACAGATCAAAATTTGTAAAATAAGAATCTCTGCAATGGATAGAAATCATGGCAAGAGACACAAACTAAGAATTAAACATAAAGATAAAAACATACTCTCACACATATTTTAGTCATCTTAATGACTGGGAGGTTAAAGCAAGTTTTTATGTGCTCTCTATATATCCTTGTGTTTCTTCAATAATTAACATGAAAATTGAATAGCAGAATATTTTGTCTAGGAAGCTATCCTGAAGAATAACAGAAGTGTCAAGAAAATCAATAGGTCTTTCAGCTTCAGAGAAAGATTTAAGATTGTAAGCTTATTTGTTTGATTTTTTACATAATATAACTAGATCAATAAGGATTACAAACAGGCTATGGAAATTATTGCCATTTCTGCGAATGGACAAGTGAAGGAAACAAACATCTTACTCTAGCTGCAAAAAATGTCACAGCCCTCAGTCCTTTCTTTTTGCTCTGATATTATATGGAAAATCAATTTTAACAAAAGAATTATTATTTCTTTTAGGCAAAGATATGAAGAAATCACAGAGTGCTCTTTGAGCATCCATTACAGACAATTTCCCAAAAATGCCAGTGTCTCTCTATAACTCAGGAACAGCTCAATTATCTCTCAGAGGGGCCTGAAAGAGTGACTTTTTTAACATATCCTTTCATTAGTCTTTCTGTTTGAATGGACTATGAACAGAATATTTCTTTGAAGAAATATAATGCAAAGGCAAAAGAATAAGTATCAAAAGCAAGTTCCATATGAAAATGAGAAATTTTCTTTCTGATCTATAGTTTTCCTGCAGTTTTTAATTGATTGTAATTTTTTTAAATTTCAGTTAATGAGCTGTCCTTTTCACCTACAAATATGCTGAGTATGCTGTAGTTTAGCAAAGGACTTACCATCAATAATATTGTTAGCTCCTGTTTACCTGCATTAGACTCTTAGTAACTGTGGACCACTTGCCCTTCTTGTACCACTCTTGAACTGTGAGGTTAATAAAGATAATAACCAAATGGGTTCTGTTGTTTTAACCAACTATTAAGTGTATGGGACATCAAAGACTGAAACCGTTCTGTCAGAACAAACCTGACCCAAATATATCAAATGCAATGCTATTGCACATGGTTAAGTAATTCCCTCACTCACAGGCATTCACAAAATACATTACTATAATGATTTGATTGTTCCTTAGATGAATCCTTCAAATACAAAAAAATTTACAACACAAAATTAAGGCTAGCATTTGGCATTTCTGTTCTGAAATGAAATCACTGATGGAATGAGGTGTTTAAGTGCCTTGCAGCACTAGAAAATTTACTTTGAAAGGAAAAAAAGACACTTACAAATGTACAGTGGTTTCCAATTTCTACACAAATATTAAATGAATTGTTGATAAAACATTTTTGAATACCCAAAGACTAGAGACAAATTTAATAATTTAATTAACCTACTTTTCACTCTCCTTCAAAAAGCTTTACTGTATTTTTGAAACCCTGTGAATATATTCAAGGCAAATCTTTGGCAAATCATCAGTCACAGTTAATTATTGTATCCACTTTTATTTTCGTGCCAGGATTCAGTCACTTTAAATGGGCGTATTTCCATTGGATTTATCACTGGTGGTATTTCTGGGATTCAGTGAGGGGCTGGGGGCGTGGTTGTGGGGGTTTTTTAACTTCTTTTTTTTGAGGGAAATGGCTCTAATATTGCGAAAAAAAGTCACAAACATAGACTAAATCCAATATTTCCAGATTTTTTTAAGGCTTCCTAAATGCTTTATCCAGTCATACGTGACACTTTGAAATTGTGATCAGGGGTAAAATACATACTTTAAAATAAGTGGTTGAACATGCAAAACCATGTTATTCTCCATCACCCCAGCACTCCCACACCACACTCACCATAACAAATAACATTCTGAATTGAAAAATTTCCATTTAGTCAACTGCAGATTATTGATTACAAACTATTCAAGATAAAAGTTCTGTGCTACTCTGCACTTCTTTCAAATTATAATAGAACAGGGATTTGGGGCATTCTGTCACTGGTGGAATTATTTTCAAAATAAATAAAATCCATAAAAATTATGTAGAAGTGTCATGTTATCAAAGAGAAAACTGACAGAATATCACAATATATTAAAAAAGAAAGAAAATTTAATATTTTGATTATATTAAATTATCAGTTTTGAATTTTTTGCTTTAGTTAATGTTATGATTAAACATTATGAGAAAAATCTGCTAGATGATTTTTCCTTTTTAGTTCTATATAGGTAGATTTTCTTTTTGCTTCAACCATTACTACTGAATATCAATGGACATGATATGGACAAAACCATCTGAGCTTTATGGTATACTTCATAGAAATCTTCCTGTAGCTAGAAAAAACCCTAAAGCAAACACCACCAAATTACTTGGTTTTTTTTTATGTGACTGGGCATTTTTTTAGTTTGCAGTTCAAAATAGGAAAATAACCTATTGCAGACCAGTCAGATGAGGAAGAAAGGATAGACTAGATTCGGTTTNGACTAGATTCGGTTTCTAGATTGACCTAACATTCTCACTTAACGTTGAAGTGCATATCTTACACAGGCCATGCTTAAAGAGGATTCTACAAACTCTTTGTCCTTCTCAGAAAATACTTGACCAAAGTCCAGGAATACCTGACCATATTGTGGATCACCAGTATCATATAAGGAACATATATGGACAGAAACATATCTGCAGAATTCCTGTCTAACAAAAAGTTTTCTTCCCCACAAAAACTTGTAAAGGGAAACCAGCATTAAATGTCCACTAACCTTCCTTGCTCGCATTTATCGCATTTTTTTGGATTGTCTTGCTCTAGCTGCTAAATTCCTCTTTCACAAGAAAATGAAGTTTTGGAGGATGTTCATAAAGGTGCAGTGGATCTGCTTGATTGCTTCCTTTTGTGGATTAAAGAAGGAAATCTTCCCATATGACTATTGTCTCACCTTCATGAATCCCAGGACTGTAGTGTTGTTAAAAAACAGAAATGTAAATTCTGGTGGTTTTTGTTGCATATTGTTCATTGTGGTTTGTGGCTGAAATCTGAGACCTGAGTGCAAAAAAGAAAATGAACCTGCACTTCCACCTGTAATCACTGTTTCAGAGACAAAGAGAAATATTAGTTTTCCACCACTAGGCCCACTGAAATTGTTACATACATTAAACAAGTAAAGTCACAGCCTGTAGCTTAAATCCTTGCCTGTGTTTGCTTTTAGATGACCTGTGTCCAAACCAAAGAGCAAAGGGATTATTTGGAGCCTACAAGAAGTATCTAATGATGGTTAGATGCACAGTACCTCATACATAACAACCTCATAGCATATAATTACATATTTTTTAAGAGACGTGTTTGTAGAGATGTAAAATTTGCATAAAAGGAAGTATTCTAAGGCACTTGTGTAATGCAAAAAGCAGAGAGCAGTTCTGGTTGCCAAGTAAAGGAAATAGATTATCAAGCTGAATAGTTGACTAATTTCTTTATGCTGTATTAGTAATCAGGAAACCAATTTGTTTTGTTTTCAAAATCAATAGCATTGTGGTCTGTCTTGCCTGAAATCAAAAGGCAATCACTGCAACGTAGTTAATGGGGTGTTTTTTGTTTGTCCGTTTCAGATGGTTTTTTTTTCCCTTTATAGATCATTGCTGCAATTGTTGGGCAAAAATATGCATTATATTGATTAAGAAAATTGTATGAAGTAAAAGATGTATTAGAAAGTTTCAAATTAGAAAACTAAATTTTTGAGAAGGTTGAAATAGACTATTCCACAAATATTAACAAACTGTGCTATAAAATTATTATTAGGAACTCATCATCAAGTGCTGAGAATTAAGAATGGTAGAACTAAGGGGTTGAAACAACCTTTGATTGCCTACCATATGTGTGCACTGTAAGATAGGTTTTAATTACATGATCATGCACTACATTTTCCAAAGAAAAACTGTCTCCCTCTGTATGCAGAATGATGATGCTTACTTAATGGCCAGCTATTTAGAATCTTTTCCATCATAACATTTAGTGAATGACCCCATGGTGTATTTACAGCACATTATTCAAGAGCAACTCTGCTAAGGAAATGATTGCTTCTCTCATCAGCTTTCCTGAAATTAAGATTAATATAGTATCTGGAACAAGTAATAAATGTCTCCTGGAAAAAGACACTAGATCTTGCTGATGTCTGTGTTAATAATTTCAACAGTTTCTAGTAAATGAGGCAGTTTCTAGTTAGTTTATATATAATTTAATTTCAGCACAGATATATTTTAGAGTTTTAATTATTATTTGATTTTGAGTAATGGATTTATCTTAAAAGTATTTCTTAGAGTTTTGCTGTATATGAAACACTTATTAGGTTAAAAACATGGATTCCAAATTTTGAGTTCATGATTTGTGCAGATCTGACTAGGTAGATCCACAAGTTAGGAAAACTATATGCACTAAGCAGTTACTGTTACACAGGATTTGAAGTGGGAAAACATATAATCTAGTTTACCAGTAAAAAAATAACCAAGAAATCATCATTCCTTATAATGGAATCTTAAGGATGAGGGAACAAAAGAAAGTATTACTTGTTTTTTTACAAAATAATTCACATCTGATTTATTCTGAACATTAAACTTTAAAAGATGCACACAACTACCAGAATGTGAAAAAAGAAGTACCCTGTATTAAGCTGGGTATTAACGTCTATCATGACAGGTTCATGTGCAGTTTAACAAACAAATACCCAAACTGCAATACTTATAAATCTCAGAAGAGACCTTTGGGCCCCCAAATAAGCTTCACTTTTATCTCTTCTCTGTTGAAATATATTTTGATTAAAAAATAAATATTTGACCTAGAGGCTAAGGATGTTTGATTACCACAGAGAAAATTGATCAAGGTGCTTAGATTCCTTAAGAATTGTTTGGTTAGAAATGCAGAATGACAACTACTTTATAAAAACTCTGATATATATACTTTTGTCTCAGACATGAACAACGCATAGCAGGGCTATGACAAGGATAGAACATAGAGTGTTTAACTCACAATATAGATTTCAGAATCATTTTTACGGTACAATTTTCTAATACCATATGAAGAAGCTTAGATTTTAAATTCATTAAAACTCAGTGAGAACTCACAAACAATTCCTGTGAAACAGCAAAACACCGGAAAATGTTAAAGACATTGAAAAAACTGATTTAAAACTTTTAATGTTTCAACAATATTTTCCTCCTGTAATCACATAAGCTTAAAAGGTAAATAAAGTAATTCACTCTGCTCTTCCATCCTTTATTCAAAAAATAATCAGATTTGAAATAATATCCTGTGTATATTTTAATTTTGTCAAATTGAATGAACTACTTGTCTACTCCTCATAAACAGACCATCTTTCCTTTTTGTTCTTTTTCCATAACCACAAAGAAAATGAGTCACTGCATTGAAATGTGTAGAGTCATGTACAAAATTAAGTCTTTCATTGTCTTCAATCATAATGTAATCACTGTGCAATCCTTGTGCATAATAATGCAAGATTAAGAAATGCTGTCTTCTGCTCTAAATGGCTAATTAGTTAAAAGCTTTGGATGAAATGGGATTCATTAAATATTTTTTGTTTCTTTCTTCAGAATATTTTATTTTACATTTGTAATTCAATCTTCCTGTGAATTTTGAGAAACTATTTCAATTCCATTGATTAAAATTATTCTATCAATTGAAAATAAATATTTTAAACAAAATATATGAATTTATATAAAAGCAATGCACTGCCAAATCCCCTATCATAGATGTGCATTTAATCATAATCATACATGCATATTTACACACACTTAGACATTTGCTTGAATGTAGTGGTAGCAGTTTAACAATTTCCTTAGGCATTTATCATCTGTCCACTACAATCCCAGAGAGGGATATCAACCCATAAATTTGTGACTTTTTTACCATCATGGACTATGACTTAGCACCCAGTACAGAAAGGCACTTCACTGACAAACAGTGAGAAATCCATGAAATTACAGGGTTAAAACACATGGTGTATGAGCAGAGCCTGAGAAAAATTGTTTTATTCAACCTTAAGAATAGAAGGTTAAAGGTTTTTATTGCTGTATCCATATTCTAAATGGAAAGCTGGACCAGAAAGAGACCAAATGATTCTGAAGTGTACAGTAAAAGGGGAAGAGACAACAGACACAAGCTACAGGGGAAGACATTCTCGTCAGGTGTTAAAAAACAAATTTTTAACATGAGGATAATTAAGAATGGAGCAGGTGCCCAGAGGACTGTCGTGCTGGATGATACTCAAACCTGACAAAAAAACAATCCTCCAGAACTTCTACAACATTTGGGCCTTATTTCAGCAAGGGATTTGACCTTCACAGGTCATTCATGACATAAATTATTCACTGACTCTTGTAACTAGGTTAATAAGAGTAAATACCACTTCTAACACTTCTAGGGATAAAATTTCCTTTGCCTTATTAATCTATTATTATAGTTTTACTTGGTTTTTAAATATTTTTTATCAATCTTTATTTAAATTAGGCATCTAACATGCTTTTCTGTTTCTGTAAATATATTTTATGCATAATTTTAGTGTTGTTTAGTTTGACTCCACCACTTTGTGAACAACAAGAAAAATACTACCTTTAAAGCAGTAAACAAAGGGTTTCCTGTCTGACAACATCATTGTTAGCAGCATTGGTGAGTGTAAGGCCCCATGCCCTGATTTGACAATTTAATTTACAATGTTAGATTATGCTCATTTTACATTTTGGTGGTTACACTTTGTATGAATCACATAAGAATATAAGTTCTCAAAAGCAAAAGTGATGTCAGCATATTAGAAAGAATATAGAAGATACTTTTGGAGGCATTTTAGTTACTCAATCTGAGTCTGCATTTAATGCTCACTAACCTCTTAAAATGCTGTCTGGCCTCAAGCAGGTGACTGAAAAAGTAAAGATTCTCCTACAAGTTCTGTGTCTTTCAGTTCTGTAGGGTTTCTACTGGTAACTTATGTGTAGGTAATGTATTGTACATTTTGGCTGTGAGAGCTGAGCTATTTCTTAAATTACTGCAATAAAATCTTTACAATTTCATTGCTGAATTGCAAGAAGTGAATATTGCTATTATATCAGACATGGTTAAAGTGCAGGCATGAAGTATGTCACTTTCATTTCCAGCAGATTAGATTTCTGTTATAGTATTGACCATTGACTGTCATAAGCTGTGAACCTCCTCCTGCTGAAACTTCAGACCCACTAGGAGATAAAAATTACCGTTATGTTCACCATATTAAACTATTTATTTATTTATTATAACCAAACACCAATTGTTATTTTAACTACTCTCTCACTGGTTCCACATGTAAATTTAATTTTTGTTTTAATCTCAATAAGCTTTCCAAATTTCCTGAAGCCAAAACTGACACCTTTGCATTCATGGACAGTCCACTAGAAAGAAAGCATATGATTGTCAATTAACTTAATACTTTATGTC
>VXBI01013967.1:0-128365 GCA_013397375.1 Toxostoma redivivum | reverse complement strand
AATATGCAGTAAAGCAACCTCTGTTGTGTGCTCTGGGAGCCCACCCAGCTGCTGGAATGACCCTGCCCCTGCACAGCTCCCTTGGGAGGCACAGCAGGAGCAGCACCCTGGCAGCTTCTGTAATTGCCCTCTGAGATCCATGGCACACACTGCAATGGGCTGGAATTCGAGCTTCCAGCAAGGAAAGGATGCTCCTGCCATTCAAGGCAAAGCTCTGAAGGGCCAAGACCCAAGTGGAGAAAGATCTGACAGTGACATTTCACTGCCAGCCTCCATAACTTCAACCAGAGCTGTGTTTAGCTCTTGGGATTGGGAAAAAATATCAGAGGAGGGTCTTTGGCTGGGAGCTGCCCTGAGTAAAGAGAGACACTGGTAGGGAAAAAGAGCAGACAAAGGAAGGCAGGAGAGAAAGCAGGACACAAATGGCAACCAGCTGAGAAGGAGGCACTCTAAAACCAAACCAGAACTTACGGAAAAGGAATGGGACAGAAATTAAGAATTCTGAAACTTTATTTACTATGCTTCTCTGGGCAACCTGTGCCAGGACCTCACCAGCCTCACAGGGAAGAAGTACTTTTGATATCAATCCTGAATTTACTCCCTTTCAGTCTGAGCCAAATGAACTCATTTGTGATAATTCTCATAAACTGCTCAGCTCTTTGTTCCAGTGCATCCAGCAATCAACAGGCAGGACAGTTCCCCCAGCATGGGAGCCCGGCTCACAGCTGAGGGACTCAGAAAATCTAAACACCAGCAGAACACCAATAACACACATTTATCATTTTTGCTACAATAGACAGCACTGAAAATTATAGGTAATGACAGCCTCCTAATCACCCCAATCCTTTCTCAATTTAAATTTTCTCTGAAATAACCAAAATAGCTCTTATAATTTCTTTACTTTCCATGTTAATTGGCAACACATTTGAAACACTCCCTAATTACAGCTGCAGAAATTTTCAGAGAACAACCTTTCCGCAATTTTTCCTTCAATCAAAATAACAAAAAGCAATAAACCCCCTGCAACTCTTAACTCTTCCCTGATAATACTTCCAGAAGAACTTGCTCATGTGTCTCCGGGCCTCTGTGGCTGCTCAGGGCTGCTGCAGGTGTGTGAGGAGCTGGATGCTCCCAGGGAATTTCCCCACAGGAGATTTCCATGAGTGACTCTGGGCACTGCAGAGCTCCAGAACTGTAGCAGGCCCTCACAAATGGATTTAACTTAGAGCAGCTGTGGGGTTTTGCTGAGTCCTGCAATCAGCCAAACCATCCCCAAGTGTGTCTCATTAAATACAGAGTTTCTCTCTCCTCATTTACAGAGCAACCCCTACTCACCTCCCTGTACTGGTACAGCTCTGAAAGGACCGCATGTTACACAAAACTTGCAGCTCCTGTTTTTAAACAAATTAAGTGGTTTGAGAGGTTTTTTTGGTGTTTTAGTGGAGGAGAATTCCATCTGTCCAAATTGAGCCATTATTAATAACTGATGATATCTCACTTGCCCTTACAAAAAAAGGCTGAGCTACTTTGGTCTATAAATGAGGCTGACTTCATCTTTAGTTTGAGTTTTTGACCCAAGTGGGGGGAAAAAGGTGTATCTTCTCTTTTAGTTTGGTGTATTCTGTGTTATTTCTGCTGAGCTACTGTGCCTTGTTCTCAGTCTGGAGCAGTTCCCAGACCCTGTCTGCTCACAGAGGAGCAATTTGTACCTCGAGCCTGTGGCTGAAGGGAGCACAGGGCTGGGTAGAGGGGCAGACAATGACTTGAACACTCTGAAATGTCAGCTGTGAGCTGCAAACAGCCTGCAGGAGCCCCGGCACAAGCCCTGGAGGGTGTTGTGCACGAGGAGAGGGGTGGTGGCAGGTTTGGGTCTGTGAGAGAGGAGAGAGATCCATCGCTGCCTTATGGATGGATCTCCAGTTCCTTGTTCCTCAGCACAGACCCCATGGTGCTCTACCGAGTGAACGCTGCATCCTTCAGTACAAAATCTGTGCAGGTGACCAGGTCTGAGATCTCCATCTCCCCTGGAATAGAAGTGTTATAAATGAGAAACAAAAGTCTTGATATTCAGCAAAATTTAGATTTCTTCATTTGATATAGACCAAGGAAGCAGCGCTGGGGAACGTGAGGGGCCACCACCCACTCCAAGCCCCATCAAACCTTGGTTTGCAGCCACTTCTTATGCTATGGTTTCTCATTGTAATCAATAGTTTTTGGTTTTTTGCTGTCATAATTTTGCCAGGTAAGCAGTGGTGGTCGAATAAACATCCTTACACAAATTCACAAAGCCACTGGGCGATAATCAGTCACAGATAACCATCTGGTCCTTGTAGATAACCACCAGAGAAGTTCTGGAAGTCTGGTTCTTAAAATAAGCAGTATTGATTAGACAAAGGCAGGAAGGGCTATTAATAAGTCTGATTTTCTTAGCTAGTAGCCGATACAACTTATTTGGAAAACATAACACAACACCACACTACACAAAATAACACAACACAACATTAACATAATATGGTGATTTTTCTACAGAATGATTTTATCATATAATTTCCTTTATCTAGTGTCCATGGTTCACTTCAGAGCTTAGTACTCTGGTTTATACAAACCCCAATACTTTTCTAATTAACATGAATCTTTTATCAATTATCACAATGACAACATAAACAAGGATACTTGTGAACAAAGCACTGTGCATTCCTAACCCAAATAAACAAATCTTCCAGTATTTCTTATCTTTAACCTATACAGTCACAAGATCAGGTCGAACTCCAGTTTTCAATATATTTTCTAAAATATATTTTCTATGTTTTCATCTGTGGAAAGCCTAACAAAAAAGTTATCAGTATTCTACTACATAATATTAAATTTACTTTATTTTTACAGAGAGGTCAAATACAGTTTTAACAATGCAAGTTGGTGGCCCTAAATTCAAGTAATCAACAGTATATCTGGACATTGCATGATGCCTAAGTCCCAAAGAAATAACAGCTAAAAGAAGCAATGCAGGAAGAGCTCCCCCAGTTTATCCAAGACATCTCCAGATACTCTGGCAAAAAAATCAGAATCACAAATCTCAGAGGGTTTTTCCATCCCCTGTGATAAAAAGTCCCATTTCTCTGTCAGCTGCAGACAGAGGTTCAGACTGTAATCACTCCGCAGATACCACAGGGAAGGCATCCAGCACTTGTATTCTTTGCTAAAGAGGATTTGCAGGTGCTTCCCCATCCTCCAGGCTTTTTTATTATTATGAAAAAAAACCCTAATCCAAGTTTGATTCCAATTCCTATTCAGAATTGTACAAGCCATTATTTCCAGACAGCTAGAGACTTACTCTGCTTCTCATGCTGTCAGCATCTGCCTCATACAGCACTTACTGTGCCATTAAATGCTTCCCCCAGCTGTCAGCCAGGAACACAGAGCTGCTTCATCTCATAAAAAGCAGCTCTTCCAACTCTTCATACAGGGTCCATCCACATTAGTTAAAGAATAAGAGGCAGAAGGAACAAGCTAGGCAAAACAGTATTTTAATGATCCACTTATCTCCTGGGGCCTCACCTCATTCAGGCTGTACAGCTGAGAATCCATATGTCTTCTCAAGGGGAAAATTCTCTGCTAAAATCAGCCTCATAAGTACATTAGAAGCAATTGGTCTGCACACATGCTTTTCTTGCTGGTCAGTGACATTTAAGTGTATAGCTGGCTTTCTAGCAGTCAAACTAAAGTCTAAGATTTTCAGCAAGCATAAGAAATACTATGCCAGGCACAAATTATCAAATTTAAGAGAAGGCCCTGTAGATTGACAAGCTTTCTCAGCAAAGAAGCACTTCTACCCAACATTTATAACTGAACCATAAGAAAAGCCAATAGAAAAGAAGGCTCACCAAGTGTTCTGTGATAGTCACAGCTGTTTAAGTCTCCAACTAGATGGAAACAGTTGTTTTGGCCACTTGTTGCCTGTAACTATGCTTGCAATGTGCTTTTAAAGGCCACCAAGATGTTAAGAAATATAAGATTTATAATGCCTTGAAGGCAAAGATGGTAGTAATATTTAGAGAACAGATACCAGATACAGACCACTTTAAAAAACACAAAACACCAAACCCACCCCCCCCCCAAAAAAACTACACACACCCCCCAAAAATAAAAAACCCACAAAATAGCATAAAAGCAACATGGAAGGCATTTCTGGTTTTTAAGCCTGCTTCAACCCACTCTGTAATAGCCAGGAGACCTTCAACTCCAGGCACAGAGGGTAGGAGTTAAGAGTCAGAGAGTTTAAAATATGCTCTGCTGATATCCTTACAACACCTTCCAAGAACCACCACAGTCACAGCACCAAACCTGGCAAACGGATGAAGTCATCTCTTCAAACCTGCAGCAAGAACTTCCCATAGCTCTAGATATTCTATAAAGTAAACTATGGTTTAAAGATAAAGCATTTCATGGGCAAGAGAAACAATGAGTTGCCATACCAAACTGCTCTGTACCTGCAGAGCTCAGAGTATCATTAATTAGCATCTAAACTATTAGAAAAGCTAAGTATGAAAAAGTCAGGTCCCCCCAGTATGTTGCCAGTCTACAAGATTATGCATATTTCAGGCTTTTCAAAGAAGCTTGGTCAAATTTTCTCCTAAAGCTGATAGAGCAACTTAGAAGTACATTTTCAAAGAGAAAAAAAACAAACCAAAAAAAAAAAACAAAAAACCACAAAACACAACAACAAACCACCCTACACTAAAAACACCAAAAAAAAAAGCCCTCATAGGACTGGGCAAAAACTGTAACAAGACTAAAGAAGAATAAGTTTGTACTGATCTAATCTGTCACAATAATTACTCATCAAGTTAAGAGATAAACAATTATTCCATGCAGAGGCTGGAATCTTCTCCCAATTCAGACATTCAAGAAGTTTTTTATTCCTTGTTAGTTACATCTGAAAATATTCCTATTCTTAAAGCCACCTTTACAAATGAGTTTACTGCAAAACCAGAGTTAGAGAAGTCAAAATGAGGATCCAGGTATAAAACTGCCAGAGACTCCTGGCTGGTCTTCTAATGTGCATGAGAAATCCTGCTTACCTGTCTGGAAGGAAGATTTTCAATTCCTATTTCAAATCCAGAAACCTGGAAAGTTACAGGAACAAAAACAAGGATTCTGCCTAGCTTCTTCATCAATAGGATTGTATAAGCCTCACCTAGACAAAGCCTCTGGGGTTTTCAAATTTTATAACAAACACAAAGCAAAAAAAAAAAAAACAAACAAACATGTTCTTCATTTGCACACTAAGTATGTATCTGTTCATCTTGAGCATTTTTAAGTTATTAAACATTTTTTTTCACACAGATGCTTCAAGGCTGACAGTATGCACGCCAAATACTTCACCTCCTGCCCAAAGTCAATTATTTATTCAAAGCTGGTTCTGAGAACCAAAAAGGTGGGCAAGTCTGCCAACTACATGCAGCATATTTCAGGAAAATGACTCACTAAGTTCAAAATGTTTTACACATTTAATTAAGCCTTACGCTAACTCCAGTTGGCAAGCAGGAGTATGAATCATGGAAGCTGGATCACAGGAGCAAACTCAAGGCAACACAAAAACTTAAGTGCTTCCTTCTGGAGCTAAGCAATGACTTACTGAAGCAGGGATCCAGGAGGATACTCCTCACTTCATAGCCAGTGTAGCATGGATAGGAAGCAAGGGGCAGGCAGAAAGGGACTGCCGTGACTTGAAGCCCAGAAGCTGCATCAGCCATTCACTGCTGAGGCACTGACACCCAGCCCTCTGCTAATCCCCTCTGTGCTGCTGACAGACACTGCAACACTGAGCTACTGCTCTCCCCCCTCAGTGTCTTCTTCCAACAAAGGATGGAACATGGACAACAAAGAGGCAGTGGTAATGGTGTCATTAGCACAATTTTTGTGTCGTCAGTGTGCACACCACTGCATGTACCCACTGGTTACCATGCTGTTACTTGACACATTATGCACCACAGTATCCTGAGCTCCTTTGCTGAGATAGAATACTAGTAAAAGAGATCAAACTTGCACAAAATAGCCCTGATGCTAAAATAAAAACCATTATGCACATATATGCCTTACCCTGTTGTCCACAGGTTGCTCACTCCCACTGCTGACTGCAATGAGCTAAAGTAAACGAGAACACAGAAGAGAGCTCTGAGGTCCCACAAGACCACAGAAAACATATAATAGACATTTTGTTTAGAAGGATTCACAGACCATCCATTAGATGTGCTATAAATCAGCCTCTATCACACCCTTAAAAAAGTAGAGCAGTAGCATATTAAAAAAAAAAACAACATATACACACCACTAGTTGGCTGCAAGGAAACAAGTGCAGTCATTGTCCTTTGCACTCTGACAATATGAAATATGTAAAGTAGTTTACAATTAAATTCCTATACACTCACAGTGCTGTTCGTGTATCCCGCTCCATCCTCAATATCCTGACCTGCAGGACAACAAGCTTTCCATGTTAGACAAGAGACTCAGGCAAACAATCTTCACGCAGTCAGGATCTCACTGTTATCATTTCAGCCAGCACAAAGCTGTACAGCTGAGGGCATATGTTCTGCAGAACAGAGGTATGAGAAGATCAGAGGTCCCCATTACAGCAGTAGATTAGGTTTTTCAGAGCCATGTTTGGATTTGCTTCCTTGGTCAAGTTGAAACCACTAAGAAACATCCTGCCAGATGCAGTTACTGCCCTCCCCTAGCCAAAGGGCACTGGTGTTGAACATTTAGCTCAGAAGCAATACTTGTGGCAGAGGCTGTACTGACTTTCAAGACCTGTCCCACTAATGCACTTGAGGCTTCCTGTAGAAGATTAATTCTTCAGCTATTCCCACTGTCTGAACAATGCTGAACTCTTCACCATAGTTACCAACACTGAGCTATCAGATAGCAAAACTCTTCATGCAACTCTAAACCAAGCCTGATTCAAACCAGTAAGTAAGCAGGGAAAAGCTGTCACCTTCTTACACCTTTTCATTCACCTTTACATCCACAACAATATCTTGTACAAGATACACATCAAGCCTGGATATCAAGTCATATTTAGTATTGTGCTTTACTGCTTAAATATTTGTTGGATACTGGAATCAGATGTTTATAGGATTTGATCATTTGTCTGTCTACAGAAGTAAACAAACTACCTACTGCAAACTGACAAATACCATTCAAAACTACACACTGCAAGCTGACAAATACTATTCAGATCTTTGAGCTATGTTAATCTCCCTTTCACTCAACAAGACTGTCACCCACAGAAACATATTAATATCTGCAATAAGATTGCTTGTCATACACCATTTCCAGAAGAAATCTCTGTGAAACTAGATGCATACTCTGGAGCTTCGGGGCTACCTTTTCCTTCTTGAAGTGCGATAAAACCTTATGCCAGGCTAGGAAAAACCAGTAGCAAGAAATTCAAGAGAATAAATCAATCAGATACAGGAATAAATTCAGACACACACTACACATCTCCTTGACAGATTTCCTGACTCTATTCTTTGGGTGAGATGTGCCCTGTGCATCTAATCTACAACCCAACAAATTTCAAAGAAATTAGTAATCCTTCAGTTTTCTCTCAAAAGTAAACAGCATTATACATACCAGGCATAGGCATTCAGATTTGTCTTTTTCTTCAAGTATTTGGCTGCTAACAGTACAAGAGACCGCTTTAGGCATCTGGGGAGAACCTAGACAGTTGTTTGAGAAGGAAATCCCAAGAACACCTGTGTGTATCAAGCTACCCAGCACACAACCCTGCTGGGATAGGGTCCTGCCCTTGCTTGGCACCCACAGGGCCAAGGGACCAAAGCTCTTTCTGACAAGCAGGGAAGCCAAAAGGATGCTGCACCTAGGAAGACTTCCCTCTGGAGAAAATCCATCATCTCCACCTCTGCAAACAGCTGCAGGACAGGCTCTAAGCAGACCTCACCTCAGAGGCCTCTTGTGTCAGGTGCAGTCAGGAATACTGCAGTTAGGAAGCTGGGATTCACTCAGCATCACCCTGCTCAAGCTTTCATTTTAGCAACAGAAGTCAGCCCTCCTTCTTCTACTGCTACACTCCTCTTTCTAAGGAGCTCCCCAGACTAACTTGCAAAGAGATGAAGAGACCAAGCATTTCAAAGACTTTAACTGAAATCATAAATAAATAAATAACACCCCCCTCACCATGCCCTCCCTATTCAGCGGTGCAGAGTGCCCAGAGCAGCCTTCAAGACCACTGCTGCAGCATTTCAAGCAGCATTTCAGAAGACAGACACTCCAAGAAGGCTCACTGACATAACCAAAACACTACTCAAGCAGTTTAATTCTTTTGTAACAGCTTCCTTTATAGGAAGGATGACTCAAAATCCTTAGCTTTTTTAAGAAAGAAATAAAGCAAAACATGTTAAAAGCTGCTGTAATAGATCCTGTACAAGAAGTTTCTCAAGACTGTTCATCATAATAGAAGACGTTTTACAGGAAAATTCAGGAGATTTTACCAATTAAACATGCATGATTAATAGCACAAACCAGGAAGCAATCCACTCAAATAACAGGTGTCAGGTACAAGAGTACACCCATTTTAACAGTACCATACTGCTCATTGTTCTGTTTGCAGTGCTTGCTTCCATAAGAGGTATGGTTAAATACATGTATTACCTTTTCACCTCAGTTGAAAATTGAGAGTTGGACTGAAAACAAAGTTTTAGATTAGTAAATACTGAGGACCCCTCAGTTACTGATTACTAAGGGTGACAACTGTGGTTGCTAGTGTCCAAAAGGGTCAAACTTCTTGTTTGAGTGCTAAATATGAATAAATATGCCAAATCTGCACATTTAAAACCCAAACCACCCCAAATAACAAAAGACACCAATGAAAGGGATAGACTGTACCATGCATCATATATGTGAATGCCAGTTAGAATCCACTGTGTTTTCCCTCTCTTTTTCTTCTGTTTGATGTTTGCTATCAGAAAGAATACTTCTAGACCAGACTAAAAAAACCTAGTAATCACTGTAATTACTGACCTCACACAATTAAAAAGAGGAGAAAACATATACAAAAAGACTAAAATAGCAATCAGGAAATCCACATTCACTTTTGAGGAGACAGGTCTGAGCAGGGGCAGAATTTGTCATTTACAAAACTCCTCACATCCAAAACTGAAAAGTTTAGAAGACTTCAGGATTCTACCTCATATAATTACAAAGAGGTCACTTGATCATGATACCTACATGTCAAGAAACTTGGATATACCAGGAATTCTAGATAGGTGCTGGATCAAAGTTTTGAGCAGCTGGGAACTTGCAGTTAACTTCACAGACACAATATTGTAAAAACACCCACCTGCTACCCTAGACATCAGGTCTTTATATTCAGTCCCACACTTTCCTGGTGATGTAGTATCCTTTTAGAGAACTGCCTGGAAAATTATTCCAGGCCCGAGCCTTTCAGCTCTGTTCTCTGAACCATTTCTCAGGGTGATAAGCTGCTTCAGCTGAAGGCCAAGGAGCCTTTCCCAGGAAAGATAAATTGGTCAAAACACAGAGGAATTAATAATAAAGATAAAGACACCTGTTTGCTGTTAACAGACCCTGGGAATGGGGTGTCTTCTCTCTGGACCAATCATCTTTATTCTGTTCTCATTGTTGTGAGTCTTGCTACTTAAAAAGTGAGTTTTCTGAATAAACTTTGTCATCTCGCCTTCTCTTTCATCTCGAGAATGACCGTGTGACTGTGTCTCTTTACTCCGCCACAACTAAAGGGTTAACACCCTAACACCGCAGTCACAAGGTGATACACAACATGACTTTTGTGGCCAACTCAGAAATAACTTGCTGAATGAAACAAAGCATCTGGTAGTTTTAAGTATCCAGGTGCTCAAGAAGACTTAATTTGCTTTCCTTCTAGACTTCCAAATCTTATGCAAAGTTGTTTTTGTTGCTGCTCTGAATACTTCACATGCCACTTGTAAATGTCAATACCATCTTTGTATCATCTGAGTGTAATAAGCATGCCTGAGTATCAATCACACATTCTATAAACACAAAACTTCTGCAAGTTCAATTCACTTGTTCAAAATGCAGCCAGACTAATTTATAACCCAAAGCTCTCTTTCTAGTCAGCAGGGAAAACTTGCCAAGTCCTGAAAAAAAAACCTGCACCATAAAGCACATACCTAGAAACAGAAGCTTAAAACTTGACATCTCCAATAACGTCACTCTTCACTCTTCTGTGTCTAACCATGTCCATTTAAGAATATATATCTTCAATATATATATACATATATTTATTTTTTAATATTTAGAACTATCTTCCGATTGTTTCCTATCAAATCTTTGGAAGAAAGCAGTCAAAGCATTTTCTTCCAAAATAACAGTGGCCATCTTGCTTCTTTGTCACATTACTTTTCCTATGGTTAAAGTTATATATATACACCTTGGAAAGGACAGTAAAAGATTCAAAGAAAGAACACATTTCAACACAAAACACTGTGTTCTAAGGAGAAAACAAACCAGAGTGAGCAAAAAAATTAGAGCAATCTAGTAGAAAAAAGTAAAACAATTGACTTCCACTTCATTGTAATGAAGAAAAATAAATTTTCTCAGCCTAGAGTTGTAACCATCTGTGTGTAAATTGTAGTTTGTTTCCATTTTAAATACCACATCTCCTTAGGAGGCACCATACCCATCACAGAAACAATTTATCCTTGACTCTAGGGACTGCCAAGTGACTCATCTCTCCTGATGACACAATTCACTCACAGCCAGCACACTCTTGGGCACCAACAGCCATTCCGGTCTAAGATTATTTTCATGAAGGAATGGTTTTCCCCAGATGAACTTTCATTTAAGTAATAACCCTTGTTCAAAATCCAGCAGTCTAATTCCATGAAACATTTTACATCTTGCAAATAATCAGAGGTCAGAACCTCTTTTCCCTGTACAGCATGACATTTGCTCATATGTGACTGCTACAGTGCAGCATTTACTTTAAAAGCTTCCAAACACAGTATAATTTCTGTGCATCCATGTGCCTGTCTCATTGATTAAATCAGAGTTGGTAATTTTAGTGTCCACTTAGCAAAAAACATTTAGTTGGTTAGCTGTTTGTTCCATTGGTAGACACTGCAAACTTAAAAATCCAACACACAACAGAAAACACACCGACCAAACCACACCCCATGCATGGTCCCTGAACTCTGCAGGCTGCACCACCCCACTGCATCAGTGCCTCCTGGAGCATCAGGAACAGAGGTTAAATCACCATCACACCAAGGTTCTGAGCAAATAAAGGCTCAAGAAGATCAGGGCCAACACATGCAAAAGTTACAATTCAGTAGGAGGGAGCATCAGCTACTATCTCAAGGGAAGCTCTGCTGCCAGCTATAGTTGCTAGTGACTTTCTAAAAAACCCCATGATTTAGGGTCTCAAGCGATAGAGAGACAGAATTAGTGGTTCTGAAAGACTAAGACTTCTGAGAAACAGAATCTGTCACCCTTTGGCCATGGAGAGATTAGTTTCAATGAAGGTTGCCATTTGCTACGAACAGCAGCATTTAGCAAAGGCTACAGAGAGCCAGAGGGGTTGAAAAAATCCTGAAAAGGGTTCAGACACTTTTGAAGAAGTTTATTAAAGTGCTGTTATCATCTCTCTAATGCATCAAAGCCACAACGGCACACTGTCTGAAACCATCAATCCAAAAATGTAACAGTGACTGTGCAATAACAACAGCTAGAACCAAAAAGTGTAATGTGAATGGGAAATCATATATAAAGATGTTGCCAAACTTAAACATATAAGTTCAAATGTCACAAGTCTTTTAGTTTATGTAATAAGTTTTTCTACGCACCTCTTGCCTCAAAAATTTGAAGATTTCTGTATCTTTATTGGCTTTATGAAACATACAAGGGGGCAGAGAAAGAAAAAACAAAAGCAAAAAATAAAAGCCTTGCCTTTTATATTGATATCTCCCCTATGTCTGTTTTAATTCAGTTGATGAGACAGTGACAACAAGAAACCAATTTACAAAGAATCAGAAATAAAAAAAATTCTATTTCAATAAGAGTAGTACAGCTGTTGCCCTGTCAGCTGCCCCTTCATTGATGGAATTCTGAACAGAGCCTCTGGGTGCAAGAGAAGGAAATATTTCATTCATTCCATGACCCCAGCTGTCTCCTCTCACATTTTAGCCACACAGACAGTGACAAAAAAACTTTTATCTTTATCAAGGACACACATTTTTATACACTATTTTTCATGGAATTAAATAGAAACCAGTATTCTGTTGGTTGCCTGATCAACTTAATTCCAAAACAAACTGCAGTTATTTACTCCTTTTTAAAGTGTTAGACAATAGACTAACATATAGATAATAATATAATCTATATTATTTATAATGTAGATGCATACATTTTGGGAATTAAAACCATTTCTAAAAATCAGTTTACAAAGTTATTACCTACCAAGTCCTTCTTAAGAGCTAAATACTAGGGTTGTTATTTTTTTTTTTTAAATTAAAAACTTTAAGTAAAACATCTTAAACTGCCTGCACCACATGTTCAGAGAACTGTGGAAAGAAGAAATAATTTGTTTATTAAATACATCACCAGTGCAATTCTTTAAGAATTGATGCAAGGTCATAATTTTCCAGTCAAGGCCTGCATATGCGTTCACTATTTCTATAGAAAGGATGAAGTTGTCCCAGACAGATGCCTACAAATCTTTCGCTTAGAAAGGTGTGTAGCACAATATCTGAACTTACAATTACTTACATACTGTGATTATAAAGCATTACTTAATAGAAAAAAAACTCGTTACTTCAAACCTTTTTCTTAAACAAGGTTCCTTAATCCTGAGTGTTTGGTTGCTTGGTTTTTTGGAGGAAGAAAAAAAAAAAAAACAGTGCATTCAGTAAACATGTCATCTAGCAACACGAACTGGGCTTCCATCCTCAAAAGTTTTTACATCATATTACAAAATTGCACTTCTCTACACTTTGTGCCATACCACTCATTTGATGATAAGCTTCCTATTAGTTTTTCCCTGAAAGGAAAAGCTCCTCCTGCAGGCCAAGTTTTTTAATAAGGTACAGACTTCTTGTGTGTAAACATATATACCAAGAAATGTCTTGTGTTCTGTGATCATTCCTGACAACTAAAACACAACTCACAAAGCAGCAGAAAACTAAAGTTATTCTGTTTGAAGGACCTCAATACACCTGTGACCTACAAGCTCAACTACAGGGATGCAGATTCTTTTTCTTCATTGTGCAGTAATTTATAATTACTATTAAAAATCATCACTAACATACATTTAGTTTTATAATGGATTTAACACTCCATACCAGGTGTACTGAGACCTCTAATTAAGGTGACAGACAAGTGAAACTTCACCAGATCCTACTGGAAAAAACAACCACCTCTCCAACTTTACAAGAAAAGCAACTCTTTCAATAGGAAACCAGAATGTTCTGACCTGCTTTAAGTTGACTGCTGGTTGTTTCCATGAGACAAATAGACATACCAGCAACTCTAGTGTTGGTGTGCACTGGTTAAGCTGTTTTGATATAATGCTAGTGAAAATCACAACAGCCTGGAAAGCACTCCCTGTTGTCCCTGTAGCTGAATATGATTCCAGCCTCTTTGAAAGAGAGGCTGCTGCTCTTAGTAATTAGTATTACACTAATACAGGTGTGCCTCAGCACTGTGGTAGGTACCTACCACAGACAAACTGTCCAGGAAGAAGCAGAGGCCTTCTTCAGAGACCAAGAATGCATAACAATGCATAGATCCTAATCCTCAAAGAATCCACTTTATGCACTCTGGTATCATCTGAAAATCAAAAGCAATCCAAGAGACTGCTGCATTGACAAATTCTTGATACAGGTCATCAATAAGGGAATTTGTTTTAATGGACCTGATCCATATAAACAAGAAAGAACTGGTCAAGACTGACGTTCCAGAGCAGTTTTCCTTGCAGTTACCATGAGAAGAAGCTCAAGATCCCAAGACAAAAGAGAAAAGCAAAAGTCAAGATCACAATTGTAGACTTCATCAGAACAGATTTTGTTCCTGTCTGGCACCTGTTTGGATGAATCCTATGGCAAATGACCCTGGAAGACAGAGGGATGCAGGAAAGCTGGATAATTTTCAAGGATCACCTCCTCCTAGCTCAAGGTTTGGCCACCCTGACCAACAAAAAAATCATACAAAGGCAGCCAAAGACCTGCATGAATGAACAAGGAGCATCTGAAAAACCTCAGACATACAAGAGAAGTACATCTAAATGGAGGAAACAGAAGTGTCCAGGAGGAGCATGAAGACTACTGAGCATGTAGTGGTGGTGTCAGGAAAGCGAAAGCCCACGTGCCATTGAATCTGGTGACAGAGGCAGAGAGTAACAAGGACTGATGAAGTTCTAGCTGCAGCAGAAGGAAGACCTTTGGTCCTGCTACTGAGCAGGGAAGGAGAGATGGTGACAAAGGATACAAGAAAGCTGAGGTACCCAGTGCTTTGTCTTGGCCTTTATTGGTAATTCTGACTCCCAAACCCCTGAAAAAATGTGGGAAAGAAGGGTCAGATTAGGGGGCATTTAAACAAACACAACATACCCTGCAAAAATAACGTGGGACTTGATGAGATACATCCATTAATGCTGAGGGAACTGACCAATATCATTGTGTGCCACTCTCAGTACTCTGAAGACACATGGCAATTGGAAAAGCTTCTTGAGAGGTGTGAGAAAGCATGTAGTTTTTCTCTTCAAGAAGGAAGATGCAGCAAACTGCAAGCCACTCAGCTTCACCTCAGTACCTGAAGGGGTGATGAATCAAATTTCTCTGGAAAGAATTCACGAGCACATGAATGGCAAGAAAATTATTTGCCGTAGTCACCATAGATTTGTGAAGAGGAAAACTGTGCTTAAACAACCTGACAGCTTTTACCATTTTGTGGAATGAAGGTGCAGGCTTCAAGTAAGACTTTTGACACTGTCTCCCACATCTCAGACAAACAAATGAAGGACTGATTGAATCAGATAAGTGAACAGTGAGACGAATCAAAAACTAAACTACAATACTCAGAGGGTTGTGATCCACACAAAATTCTGTTGGAGTCAGTCATTGGCATACCCCAGGGATCAAGACTGGGTCCTGGATTATTTAACATCTTCATTAATGATTTGGATGATTGGGCAGAGTACACACTACAGGTTTGCAGATGTTGCAAAACACAGTAACAGCTGACAACACCAGACAGTTGTGCTGTGTCCAGAGGGACTTTTGCTGACTGAAGAAATTGGCCAACATGGCAAAGGAACATGCAAGGTTCTGTACCTCAAGAAAAATAACCCTATGCACTACTACAGGCTGGGGGCCACACAGCAGGAATTCATCTTGGCAGAGAAGGACCTGGGCATCCTGGTGGACAAGTCAAATTGGGCCAGCTGGCAAAGAAAGTTGTGACACTCTGGACTGTATTATAAAATGTGTTGCCAGCAGGTCTAGTGGAGTGATCCTTCTCTTCCACTCAGCACTGCTGAGACATCTGGAGTGATGCCCTGTTCTGGGTTTAAGCAGTTAAAAAAAAAAAAAAAAAAAAGACATGAACATACTGGAGCAAGTGAAGGTGAACCACCACAAAAATAAACAATGGAGGAGCAGATCTGACCTACAAAAAAGATGCTGAGAAAGCTGCAATTGTACCCCCTGAAGAAGACAATGCAGGAGACAAAGAAAGAATAAAGAATGTGTCTTATTGACATGTATGAATACCCAAAGAGAAAATAAAAAAGACAGAATGAGACTCTTTGCAGTGGTATCTCTGTTGAAGTGACAGGAGGCAGTGGGCACAAACCAAAACCCAGGAAATTTTCAACATGAATGTTTTCTTTTCCTCTTAGGGTGATCAAATGCTAGAGCTAGGTCCCAGAGAGCTTGTAGTGCCTTCCATTCAAGGCACAACTAGATGAAGTGCCAAGAATATTCCCCACTGACACTGCTTTCAGCAAGGCAGGGAAGGTTGGTCTAGATGATCTTCAGAGGCATCTTCCAACACCAGTTTTCTACATTGCCACGAACATTTATTGCCTTGATAACAGTAGCACTAGAACAAAAAATATAAAATTTCCACTGATGCGCACATTTCATGCTTTCCTCGTTGTGATCATTCAATGCAGTTTTCCTTCAGTTCCTAAAAAGTATCACACAAACTCTTAGTGCCATTAGTTATAGAAACTCAATCTTTCTTTGAGGATCCAATAAATTCATATCCTCACTATAGACAGTGGCAGAGCCTCCAACATGTGCTCGCCATGAACCACATGCAGAGCATCCACCTTTGCTCCCTCCAGTTTTATTACTCACATTTCCACCAGTGCACACAGTATCAGCAGAAGTTACATGTCTTTGGAAACTGCACAGGAGTTGAGTAAGCCTAGGTACTGCCATTTTCAGTTTTGCCATGCAGTTCTGTTTGTGTACCAGCATTCCCACTGCACATCTGCTCTACTTTCCCCAAGAGGCCCATGCAATGTTTGAACTAGAGCATACAAATTCCCTTGAAAGGGTAAAAGAGCTCAAAGCAATGCTACAAGATAGCTTCTGAATGCTGCAATTTCAAAATACTGCAAGCTGTTTGCACACATACTCATTATCTTACAAAAATGTGACACAATTTTGCTGTCAGCTGCACCTTCAAGGAAGTTTAGATAGAATGCCAACACTTTGACCTATACTAGATCACATCACCCTTAAGTATGCTGGGACCTCGAACCAACACAGGTGGTCAGACTTATTCTTCTCTATCAGAAAAAGGCCATTTTTTCAAAAAGAACCTCTTGAGGGAAAACTGCATCCCAGAAGTCTAAGCAATAACTGCTACAGGAGTATAAAATCCTCTTAAGGAAATTTCCGTCCCCTACTCTGCTTGCTTTTGTGACAGGATAAACAGGGTCTGTGGGATGTTCCTCCTCCTAGGGAAAAAGCCTTGATATCAACCCTCAGTAATCTGGGTGAGAATTCTAGAGCAGAGCTGACGCAGTGCTCTAGGGCCAAGATGTGTTTCAGGAACACTATCCAACAATCCCATTAATTTATGCCCCCAAGATATTTAAAGAACTTATCCATCAACAAGAAAATCAGACCTCAAAAAAATGAGAAGTGCAGTTTTATAATGCATTTTACCACCATCTCATTTGTCCACACTGTACTCAGCATGGGAGAAATAGCAGGAGGCCAACATGTTATTTACATAAACATCCTTTGAGCAGATAAGAACCATTGCATTACATTATTTCATTTCACCCCTTAAGTCACACTTCAATGTCTCAAAAAAACAAGAAAAAAAACCCCAAAAAAAACACAAACAAAAAAGCAAAACAAAACAAAAACAAAACAAAAACTAAAAAAAAATCTTTGAGGTTGGGCACAGTACAGCTATCAGTCATCTGAAGAATAGACTGTTCTTTATTACAATACCACTACAGCAGGACACAAGTTTCATGGAAATGGAAGAGGTTACAGACTGAGCCAGCAAAGGGCTGAAATAGCATGGCAGCAGCAGAGAAAGGGAGACGAAAAATCAGAAACACCATTACAGGTATTAAATTGCACACTGCAATGTTTACATCAGAAAATGAGAACACAGGATTAAGGTTCCTATACAAGCAGTCATTTAATGACTTTCTGTCAAATTTCAAACTTGAAAACTATAAGAAGCATCCTTAATGAAAGTTAACTAGGTTTAAATTTACTTGGGAAATGAAGACTATATTCACAAAAAGTCCTCCTAAAACCCACAAAACAGAAATTTTATATTCAGCCATTTGCTCAAAGAAAGTGATGAGCCAAGCTACCTGCATTTAACTTCTTCCCCAAGATTCTTAAAGAGTAATTTACTGCTCTTTTTAAGAAATGGTAATGAAAGGGAAAAAAGTCGATTTGGAAGTTGCACTCATTTCAGAGATCAAAGCTAAAATTTCTTCCTCCTTCCTATCATTAGGGGGTTAAGCTATGCCTTTAACATAGTAGAAGTTAAAAAAAAACCACATCCTTGTACAGAAAACCAGACATCAAAGGTAAGTTTTATGTTTCAAGGAGTAAGAGATACCAGGAAGTTGATCTTCAAAAGGTGGCTACTTAGACAATGCATCTTTGCAGCCTCCCTTCAGATCTGAAGGAATTCAGTCTACTTTGCTTTTTGACATGAGCAAATGGCTGATGGTCATTCAGGCACAGCTCACTCTACACAAACCAGCAGCACCTTGCACTGACTCCTAGGACCAGTGTCAAGCTTTGCCCTCAACTCCTCATAATAGTGAATGATGATTTGACCTTGCTACATTATATCTTCATACAACTTATTTGACATTTTAACACTTTGAGGCAAGACTTACCTTTGCCTGTAGGTTTGGATTTGTTTGGTTTTGTTTTTTAGGGTTTTTGTGTAATTAGCACAATATTACAGTACCAATATACAATAATAATACTACAATAATATAACCCACAGAGTAACTTGAAGCAAAGGGTCAGCCCAGTCTCGCTGTGGTGAAGAGCCAGCCAAGGGAACAAGCAGTAATGACTGCAATTTAACAGTGAATGGAATTACCTTACACAAAATTTACAATACACAAACCTTGTTAATATAACAGTTACTCTTTTTGAGGTCATTACAAAATCTTCTCTGCAGGAAAACTGGATACCTCAAGAAATTGTGTGCTATTTCTTGGAAAAAATGCACAGCCAATAGCTTTAAAATAAAATTCCCTAACCTCCAGTTGAACACATCTTTTTATTCCTCACTTGACCTTGTAATAAAAAACCAAAAGTGGGTCAGCTTTGTATCTTGACAGCTACAAGCATGTGGAGAATATGTGCTACAGACATTTTGTTTCGTGAAGACAGGAGGTGACATTATAATAATTTGTTAACATTTGTGTGATCCATGAATCAGCTGATTTACCTCTTTTACAGGTTCTTCATCCGGGGCAGCATCTTCCACCACAGTCTAGTAAACAGAGAAGAGAAAAGAGAAGAAAAATCCTGTAAATATACACTACCAAGAAAGACAATTTTAAGCCAAGATCTAGCACTAACTACAGTCAGTTTAGTTTTAGGCAGTTAAGTTGCTTTCAGTTTATCTCACTATAGTAGGCTTGTTCAATTTTTCACACTTTGCACAGGTAAATTAACCTTTGAATCCATAGGGACCTGCTTTCTCCAAGATACATAAAATGTTAAGAGCAGAAAGCATAATAAAAGGACTGTTAAAATTGCCAACAAATAATTGAAGCCAAATTTGTCCTATAATGGATGAAGAACAAAAGATTATCACTGAAAAAAGCTAGAGAAATGGAACATGACTTTTTACTGGGAAGAGAGAATACATGCATATATACATAAGAAGAAATTTTCTAAACACTCAGCTTCCATATAAATGCTGTGCTCACCTAAAATCCATTAAATGATGAAACCTTTGGAAAACAGGTAGAAAGATTACATAGAGCTTGATCAGACAACCCTTTCTCAGGAAAAACATTCCCAAGGCTGTAATTCACTATCCTATCCATCCAGCTTTAGTGGGATCAATAACTTTTCCTACTCTCAAAGAAATTCTAGAACAGCAAATATCTCAATTTTCTTGCTTACTTGTCAAACACAATTAATGACCTCCTGAGTCAACAGGTGAAACTCTAATCTTCCTTTACACAAACATAATATAGAACATGTCCTTGATGCACTCTTCCTAATCAAGTGATTGATTTACTATAAAAGCTGTATTTAATATCTGCAAGTCATTCACCTGAGTCATGCACAGGCACTCATAAATGTCTCTGTTTTAAAAGGGTTTTTGGCATTGAGAAAGGGGAGGAGAAAGAGGTCCATATGCATCAAAGAATTAAACTGTCTCCCTCCTTGTCTACTAACTGTGAAAAGCTTCCGTGAAAAAGAACAACTTGCAGACAATCATGAAAACATTTTATCCCACACAGATTCAGAGACCACGACAGTTCTCTTGAATCAGTACAACCACTAGTGTTTAAGCTGCATTCAGCTCATTAAAGAGTAAATGTTTCTGCTGTTTGAAAACGTCCTCATGGACAAGAGCCCATAAAACATGAAATTAATTTCTATGTGCTTTCACTGGATTTGAGCAAACAGTACTTGAGCAATTCTATCTACAGCATGATCTAAAATGGTCTTAAGTTATAGCATATCTGTATTATGCTTAGAGACAGCAATAAATAGTGCAAACAAATGGTGCTTTATCTGTTTTTCCTATCTAAACTTCAGGAGTTGATCCCTGCAATTCTTTAACCCTCTAAACTCTTTGTAAGTGAGATCTCAGCAAATGAGAGAATGGTATAACTCAACTATGCTGTTCTTTCAAGCAGGAAATGAAAATAAAGCACCACCAAAACCTATAAACCCACATATCTGATTAACTGTCATTGCAATGGGTCAATTAGCCTTGGTAAGGAAATCCACACAGTTTCTTCTGAAAGAAAAGTCTAACTAGTCCTCTACCAGCAAAAGAGGTGACAATACAAAGACGTTGTCCCAGGCAATTGAGCTTTACTGCAGGATTTACCCTGTGATCTAGGGGAGTTTTTCTCAGAAATTGACAACAGAAAAAGCAATGACTGAAGTGCTTTCTGTCTGGGCCAGAAAGAAAACTACTGGACACACAAAAAACCAAACTGGTTTTAGAAAGAAGGGAAGGAAGAAGAAAAAAAACAGGCACGTATATGTACTTTGAATAGCAGTCAATAGAAAGGTAGACTTGGGAGGGGAGCACCATTTCTATGATGCTCAGCAGAAAACTGTTCACCATAAATATAGTTATACAAGTCTTCTCATCGTGAAAGTGATTTAACAAGGTGTCAGCTGTGATTAACAAGGTGTCTAAGACAAAATCAGGAACAATATACAGTTTCCCAGCTGTAACGTGTTTATTAGCCCTCAGATTCCTTGCATCCCACAAAGTGGAACAAGTGACAGTATTCAGAAGTGAATTACATGATTTAAACGTTTGCAAGCTCCCCACAGGGGACTCCAGAATGAACTGTGCTGGTAGAATATATCACATTATCACTTCTGCTGTATTGTTTACATGTACAAATTAGCAACTTGCATGAAACCTTTCCTGCAGTTGAGCAACTCCTTCTGAGTCAAGTCTTTTGTGTTGTCCATAACCTGTGTGGCTTATTTACACTCCCATCTTTTCCTCTCACCAAAACACTGTTAACAGTACTTCCAATCAAACAAAGGGATGGGGGGTTAAAAAATAAACACGAACCTCCCCCCACCTCACAAGTTTCATTCATCTATTTTTACCACCTGCCTATTACAAACATGCATCCTGTGCTACAAACAATTGACCTGAAATACTTCAGTGTTTGTGCACTGCTCAACAGACCCAGAAATGCTGAGTCCATTACATTGTCTCATTACATTACAGTATAAAAATCATAAAATCATAGAATAACCCAAGCTGGAAGGTACCCACAAGGATCACAGAGCGCAGCTCCTGCACAGGACATGCCCAAGAACCACACCATGTGACTGAGAGCACTTTCCAAACGCCTCTTGAACTTGAATGACGCCTTACTTGACACAAGATAACCTTAGATTGCAGGTAATGAAAACACTGCAAGACAAATTGTCACACGCAGCACAGCAGCCCGCTAACTGTCACAGCATCGAGTTTCCAGTATGATCCGGAAAGCACAGTCTTACGCTAAGAGGGAATGAGCAAATGGGTAATCAGAACCCAGGTGAGGTCCGCGGACCTATTCGAGCCTCAAATAACAGATCACATACTTCATGTTTAAATGTGAGCCTGAGTCCGACTCAGCCCTCTTTGTGGGTTTCCATCTGTTGGATACGCTCTTTCCTTTCCAGCCACCCCAGTTCCCGGGCCACGGTTCCGACCCGAACCCGGTGCCGGGCGGACGGACAGGACAGGACGGGACATAACGCACTGCCCGGGCTCCGCTCCGAACCGCTCCGCCTGAGAGGCAACAGGTTCCCGAGCCTCGCCTGCCTCCCCGCCCTCAGCGGCGAGCAGAGCGGACGAGGGATGCTCATCGCACCCCATTCCGTGATGTTTTTTGGGGCAGCACCGAGGCGCTTCCCCGGCGGGAAAGGGGGCCCGGCAGCACCGCCGCTGCCGCACGCCCCCGCAGCCGCTCACCTCTGTCTCCATGGGCTCCACCTCTATCCCTTTCCATAGCTCCAGCAAGTGGGCGATCGGCATGCTGGGCGATTCCTGCCTGAGGACGAGATCAAGCAGCAGGAGAGCGCGTCGAGAGCGGGAGCGGAGGCAGGAAGGAGTCGGGCGGGTCCGGGACACGGCGCTGAGCGGGACCGGGACTCTCCAGGCACCCGCTCGCCAAAATGGCTCCGCGCTGCCCCGGGGGAGCTGCTGCCGGGCGGGGCGCGGGCGCTCCGCAGGCGCGGGGGCAGGACAAGGCAGCAGCCGACGGATCCCCGCCGCCCCGTCCCGTCCCGTCCCTCTCGGCCGCCTCGGCTCGCCTTTAAGCTGGGGGAAAGTTGCTGCGGAGGATGCTGCGGCGGCGGCGGGCGCTGCCATGGCAACGGCGGCGCGGCCCCCCCGGCCCCGCCCGCAGCGCCCGAGGGACCGGCGGGGACGGGAGCGGCGCCGGGCAGAACCGGGCATGGAGAGGCAGCAGCAAAACCAGCCCACTTATAGCCACTATGTAGAACGCTGGAATCGTGATAGAGCGTGCAGCCAGCAGAAGGATATCCAAGGTTTGCAAAGCCCAGTGTTACTCCAGTCTTAAAAAGAATTAACTGTAATTTCCTTTACTATTTTGTCTCTGTACTACGAAGCCCGTAGTAAAGTCTGTTTATTCATATGCCCTTTCCTTCTCCTTCAGATCTCAAAAGCTATTACAACCTTACTATAGCAAGCATGACAGCACATCACATGCCCAACCACCAGAGACCATGGTTCAGGCAGATACGGATTTGAATTCTCCTCAAATTTAGGACAAAGCATGCATTTTAACTTGTTCAGGCGACTTCATTAGGGGCCAAAAGGTTTTAATGTTAAATAAATCACTGTTCTTCAAAGAACCATTTTGGAACAAAGAGTCAATTTGCAGAGTACATTTTTTCTTCAGTTCCATGCTCAAATTGCCATAGGCTGCTTCCATTAAGCAGTGCTGTACAAATTCAGAACAAATTTTCATTAACAACAAAAATTCTTTTTGCTAGTCTAGAAAAATTTGAGAAGTATTCCTCCTCCAGTCCCATCTCAGCTTCCCCAAACTCTATTTAACATGAATAAGCTCCCCTGTGAGTCCAAATGCTAAACATGGTTAGCAAAATCAAATTCACTAACCATAATAAAGAAAAAAAGAAAAAAACTAGTCCTCAACCAGAGCCACAGAGCCATGCATTCAGATGCTGCTGTGAGAACAGAGTCTTTTAATTGTGTTAGAATATGAACACTCTTCTTGACATCTGTGACAACACTTAAGTAACAACTTATAACACCAATTATGCAGTTTCATCTGCTTTGCAGATTGAGCAATTAAATATCTAGATTACTGCCTTTACTCACTGCTCACCAAAAAAGTGTAGTGGGAGTGATGTTATTCACATAACAGACACATAACTGAGGCCAGAAGCTGCACTACCTGGCTGTAACACATTCCCTGGCTCTTGTGTCCTGTCCCCATTTCTTCCTCAGCAACACATGAGAGATGGAGTTCCTACCTTTAGCTTGACATACAGGCACTCCCAAACAGCCTCATAGTACCAATGACCGGGAGGAAAAAAAAAAACAAAGCCAGGACCAAACAAAACAAATTCAGAGCACAAACCACACTTGTTTCACAAAACCCAAGAACCTTTATCAACCAGCCATATTATCCCTGAGAAGATTGTACATTATTATATCACATGCCATCTTGATTTTTTAAAACTGTGTAACTCCATTTTACAGGACTGTATTTTAGCCTTTGAGATACAGATCTTGATGCTACAGGCTGAGAGCAAGAGCAAAGTGTCTGTGACAACAGGGAACTGGGGAGGTCCAGATAATCCCAGGGGAGGCGAATCCAAGGCTTGGGGTCATTGCACTGTAGTCAAGTTAAAAACATGTGCATGCAGATCTAATGTTTTTACAACTTTTCTATGAACTTCACTTAATTCTTGACACATATAGTTACATGCCTTCTGAAGTCTTAATCCATTATCAAACTGGGACATCAAAACTCACAAGTTTATTTCCAGACCAGTTTGGTCAGTCTAAGCAGGGAAAAACCAGTGACAAGATCTGGTTATTCCTTGGACATATACACTTGTGTTATAAGCCTAATACATGGACTGTGCAGTAGACTGCCTATGCTCTTTTAGCATCAAGATGACTTGGACCCAAACTATATATTCAAAAATAATTGGACTAACCAAAGCATGCATTCCATACTCCATTTCTTATCCCTACCTAACAAAGTGCAGAAGTTTTTAACCTCAGCTCAAATGAAAATGAGGGTTTGGGTAATTTTCCCCTGCCCTTTACTTTGCAGCATCACAAAATCAGGAGTAGTCCACTTCCAAAAAATCTCATTAGGAACAGTATAAAGAATTAGAAGGGAAGAAGGGGATGGAACATAGAGGCAAAAAACCACACAAAAGAGCAGTCAGAAATTCAAAGAAATTGGTGTCCGAGGACACACAAGAAAACTGGTCAGAGCAAGAAGTATTTACAGATATTTTTCCTAAGAAAAAATTTTAGCTAACCACACTCACAATTTAGCAGAAGTAATATTTGCAGATATGTTAGCTAGGCTGAGAATTGCAAGGAGATTAGTTCAACATGCACCAAGAGAATAAAAGCATTTTTAACTCCTGTGTGAAGAAGCACTGGACTACTTGCATGGTGATTTTTCATCTATTTTTACTTGTGTCCTGAGTGGTAGCTAATGGCTGCTGCCAGATGCAGAGAGGGGGATTAGACACATCAATATCCTGCTGGGTTACAATTACTCCTAGACTAGCAGGAGATACACAAGTACAGAAGAAAATTTCTTAAGGGCATTATGTACAAATCACATTAAGATACTTTTATAACTTGCATGTCTGCTGCTTTGTGGAAAAGGAAAGGACTATTACCCCATTTGATGCACAAAAGGGACGAAGCACAGAAAATTTTATCCTCTGCCACCAGCTCAGTACACTTCCAAGTTCATGACTTCAGCATTCAGTTGAACGGAATCACCTCATGCCAAAACACATGCACTCATCTGCATGCAGCTTGAGCTCAGAGCTCACTCAAAGCTTGAGCTAGATAACTTTCTGTCTGTCCAACAACCAAATTGACATAGAAGTCAGCAAAAAATCCTCTCTCCTTCAGAGGCATTCCCACCATCCCCCTCTGTGTTTAAATGCCGCTTCCTGGTTGTTACAGTGCAAACATCATCTGCTATTAGGCTGGCTACACTGCCAGATCAGCATCACCTGCCCAACCTTTTTTTTTTTCCTTTTCTAAATTTCAATTAAGTATTCACTCAAGTGAAATGCACATAACTTTCTGGGACAAGACTGACCACTTGCCTGTCTGTTCATCTGCAGCATTACACAAGCAAAATTTAAGCTTAATTTTCAGTAACTCCCAGGCAAACAAGAGCTACCTGGAACGTTTTCTTAAAGGACAGAATCCCCCAATGCCAGCACTGAGAAGAGATCAGGTCTCTGAAGTGTCAGTAGCATCAGTAAAAGTGGGAGGAAAAAAATTTCCAAGAGCAAAGTAGCAACATTCCCCTGTCCCTTTCACATGCTACACTACAGAGCATCCACAGAGTGCATTACTTGTCTGATGCCAGTTTTGGCTGCTAAAGGACTCCTGGAAAGCCTTAAACGCTCATCTACAAAAGACCCAACCACTGATCATCCCCTAACCTCCAAAGGAATCAGGCTGTACAATGTGTGCTGAAGTTCCACCAAAGGTCGCTTAAGAGAAGAACAAAATCAGAGTAGAGCACCAACAACATTTCCCGCAGATTAATCCAGTTTCCAAAGGCACAAAAAGGGAATTTCTTTGATCCTTTCCAAGAATACTTCAAAATACCTCACTTGACACAATAAATGGTTGGCATAACCTGGGGGAAACCACTCTAGAAGTCCTGCTGATAAGGTGACATACACAGACAAGCAGAATCTCAACAGCAAGGCCTGAGCACATCCCAGTGATGGTTTTTAGATCCACACAGACCACTGTCATCGTGTATGTCCATCACAATGATATATCCATCAGCTGCTGTTCTAGTTCACCATAAAACCCAGCCTTTATGGCAGGGAAGTGGAAACCATGTCTTTGAGGCTCATATGGGACTTCCACTCCGCCATCCTAAATGTGAAAGAAACATGCTGTGCATGACTAGTTTCCTATAATCTGTACAGTCAAACTTCTACTCTTCCTGGAGGAAAGCAAATAAACAAATTCCCTTACACTACTTTTTCTCCATGAGAGCAGGTGTTGAAATGCTTTAAGCTCATTCTTAAATTAGATGAATACATTTCTCCTCAGCTTGTTTGTTCAGTATCTTAGCATTAAGTACTTCAAGCTCAGCACTTGTATAGCCTACAATCATTTGTGCAGAACCAGAGAGAAGCACAAAACAGCATCTACACATAGCTAATTGTGCCAGACACAAGAGAAATAGCATTTACTATAGTAGGAGAGGCATCCATAGTGCTGCTTAAACAATTTACTGTTCAGTTGTAAAGTACATGCCTGAGAAACACAAGAGGAAATAGTGGTGGATAAGGCATTCAGTATCAAAGTGTATCTGCCCTCTGCAAAGCTTATAACATTTTCAAATTAAAATCAGGTCTGCTGAGTCCCCTGAAATAAGAAATGCTCAAAACTGGAGAGAAAGCCAGCTTAATTCCTAACCTTTGCAATAATCTGGCTTCACCATTTGTATTTAATGAGAAGGCCTAGACTGAACATTAAAATCAATATGCTTGGAGAGCAACAAGAGTAATTAGACTCTTTCAGTTAAAGAGGGGCAACAAGCCAGCCTGGTGCCTCTGCAAAACAAGGATGAGGGTTATTAGGAGCTGTACAAAAACACTTTTCACATCTGTTAGTTATCTGCATTAAGGCTGCAGCTACTTAGCACATCTTGCATTTATCAGTTCTTAATACTACTGAGTAGTTAAATATTGGAAGAATTAACTTGGAAAACAGAAAACCTAATTCAGATATCTGCAGTAGACCAGCTTCCTTCAACACAGACATGACTTAGCTGATGCCCCCAGGAGGGATAATTGGCTGGAACAGCAGATACCCCACTCTGTTCCTGCACTGACCCATCAGTTTAGTTGAGGTACAATATTGGGTCTGGATTCAATAGCCTGAGTGCCTTGGGGCTGGTGAGCCTTTGCAGAATAGTGGAAGCAGCACCAAGTGGCATCACATGGCATCAGCAAAGCTCCACAAGCCATTTGGGTACCTGCATTATGTTTGCACTCCAAGACTGCACAGCTAGAAAGCCTGAGCTGATTTGCTGACAGTTTGCCCGAAATACAAAGCCTGTTAGTCTCTTTACCATGCAAGGCATTAACCACTCTCAGAGCTGAGCTGCCAAATACAGGGTAGCTTTACCTGCTACATCCCCTTCCTAATAAAAAAAAAAAAAAAAAACCCAACAAAAAAAACCCCACCAATTGAAAGGACTCCTTGGCCAAGATGCTGACCCTCAGAAATATTTACTCAAGTAATCTCCTACACAGCAATTCCCTGTGCAAACTCCTGGGATATTCTTTGTTAAAGCTGTAATTCCCCATTACACACTGGTAAACACCAGTTAGACGTTCAACAATTTTAAGGTGTAGCAAAAGCTTTCCTGCTACAGGACACCACACTAAGTTGTGTGACTTCATGTTCTCATCTTACAAGCATAGAAGAGACTGTTTTCCCCAAAATACACTCTATGTAGCTTTTCAAGGAGCAGCTCACAATGCCCTAGAGCAGAGATTTCCAAGGACACATTCCCATATCTGCCAGTTCTTACTGCAGCAGCAGTACCTGGGCTGAACAAAGCTTCCACTTGCCTGCTGCATACAGCCACTTCTGTCAGAGGCTGGAGAGCTGAACACAAACAGCTCCAGTCAGGCTGGATCAAGGCTTCTCTGCAGTTGCAGCACAGCTTGAACCCTTACCACAGCCAAAATGAGGGGATGGGAAGGGAAAATGACTGTCACATTGCCCTCAGCTCAGGGCCAGGAAAAGTGATTTGGAGGCAATAAACCAATTCAGGATGATGGGGGAGAATGTTTGACACTTCATTTACTCTACCTGCTGCACCCACTGCATCCAGAGATAATACCACCTCACTATACCCTTCTTCCCTCCCAAGGAAAAAAACGAGGAAAAACTCTTCCCTGTCACCTCAATGCCATAGGAGTGGGGCTCACAGCAAAAAGATGGTAGCTGCAACCTAGTCTCTCCAACTGCTTAAACACTTCCTCACTACCAGGAGCAACAGCTCTGGTACCTCAATTGGACCATGCAGAAGCAGCAGAAACACCAACAGGAAAAGGCAACAGGGCTGCACTGCTACTAGAATCTCACTAAGGTAGATGTGGCTGCACTGAACAGGGTAAGAGCACTTGTCTTACTCCAGCCTACACAGGGGGAATTGTCCTCAAGAAAAAATTTAAATCTTCTTTAGCTTTCAATAACAAAACCAACTATTTTCATACCAGTCACTGTTTCTTATCAGTAGTTACATTTAGAAGTTCAAGCAAATTGCCAACTTAAGTACATAATGAAATTATTATTTTAGATCTAGAACAACATTCTGGTGACAGAATGCTCTGGAACTAATTTTTTCATATAAACTTTCTAAATAAAAAAAGAATTAAAAAAAGCTTGCTTCTTTAATTTTGTTTCTGTAACAGATGAGGAAAAATTGTGATAGCAGAGACATTAAGACTGCCTAAAAAATACAGAGAGAGGACTATAAGCAATATTTCAAGCATAATTCAGTAAGAGTAGCATTAATGTGGTGTAAGATTACACATCATAGAAAACCTCACAGCAAAGCTACGCAATGGCTGTGACACAGACACTTTAGGTGATTGAGGCCAAAGGTACTAGTTCATTTGGGGGCAGACTTTCAGTTTAGATCCTGCTAAAGGTCAGTTAAACTCATGGAATAACTGAATTATATCCTTCCTGAAAGGAGATCCATTTTTCATTCAATGTTAGGGAAAAAAGCTAAGTGTCAAGCAAATTAACTTTATTACTTTCAGTAGGTCTACTCAGACAAAACACTCTCATCAAACCTGTACACAGACATGCGATTTTCAGCAACTGCTAAGACACTTGAAGAAACAATGGAGAAACAAAACATATGCATTAATAAGATTCACACAGAGCCTGAGGAAGCCACAATCTTGAATGAAGAGAAGGATTGGAATATTTACAATTAATTTTGAAAGCTTGTGCATGCTGCTGGGTTTCCACTCGGTAAACCACGATCTCACACTCTAAGAACAGGAGTGAATGCAGTACTTTATGAAGTACTTTAGCTTCATAAATTCTTCTTTAAGAGATTAGTCGGGAAACTAATAAAGTCTATTCAACACAAACAGCCCAAAGCATCCATTATTTCAGGAGCTTTGCAATATCGAGTGTCTTTAGTATCAAAGGGAATTATTTCCTCTCAAATGGAACATTCAAATCAATAAAGAGCTCAAAAAGCATACACCCAAATTAAATCAGCAATCAAGAATTTTTAATCCAAAACCAAAGTCAGTGTGATTTCTTCTCCCTCAATCAGTTCACATTTGTCTTTTCAAATATTACTTTACTTAAAGATGAGAAAGAAAAATGGAGCTGCTAAACTCTACAGGTGCTTTATATCCAGTTCTGGTAAAAAAAACCCAAATCATAAGCCAAAACGAGTTAATTTCTCCAGTGTTTTGATTTTTGAGCAGACAGAAGTAACAGCTTTTTAGGTTTGCTATTTTAAGCATGTGACATGCTGTATTTTCAATACTTTTTCCAAATGAATACCACAGTAGCTGCTTATTTTTACAGACAAGTATGAGATAACCGAGATTCAGACTTGAATATCTGAGCTCAAGAAATGAAGTATATTATGGATGATGAGTAAAGGTTTTTTTGTTGTAGCCCACCCAGCATCTCTCAATTCAATCTCTGCAATTCCAGAAAGAATTCCCCCTCATTGTGGCAGTTGCCATTAGCAAAGGCAAGGACAGAGGGGAGAGCTGGGGACAGAAAGTGATAGACCAGAGCTAAAATCTTCTAATGGTGTGAGACTGAACAGAGAGCCAAGCTACACAGCACAGCTGTATACCACCCCCACATAACTCACATTTCATAACCCTTTTAGGAAGATTTTAAAAAGGCCAAAAAAAAGCAGCTTGATGGGCAAGCTAAAATCATGCTGCACAGGGGACTAAACCATTTAACACTTCCAGTACCCACTAGCAGAGAGACACCTGCTGTAACATAGCAACTCTTTCCAAAATAGACATTAGAGGTCAAGCAAGTGCTTTCCACAGCAGTGTCACTGAGATGAGTTACGTGCACAAACCAGACTTCCCACCTACTAGTGGGGTAAAGGCTGGGATAGGACATCCACAGGTGAGCCTGTTATGTCAAACAGCCAGGCTCCCATCACATAAGGAGCACAGACAGAAACAACAAGCATACCTACACACTTTCCATACCATTTACCACTTTTTAAGATGAATAATTCAGGAAGGTATGTGCTAGCAGCCTATCTCTAGGTTCCCTTCTTCCCCCTCCTGAGAAGCAGCAAGGAAATGGTACCACTCAAAGCCAGTTTCTCACCTTCACAGGTCAAGGTGCAGCAGTACCACAGCCCCAGGAGCCCATAGGGAGGGTGTGCTTCCATATTCACCATACAGGTAACATTGCTTCCCTGGAGTACAGCAATACTAGCACAAACTGCAGAAGAGACTATAGCCACAAAGGCAGAAAAATCCCCTGCATACCCAGCCTATACTAATTTAAAGCCCCTCCTTCATGTAACAAGGATCACTTGGGTGAGGGCCACCTGGAGGAGAGCTACCTGCTCCTAGGCTCCAGAGGGAAAGAACAGCACTCTTGCTGTTAGTGCTGGGAGCACTTCCCGGGAATGGCTTTCTGGCTCTCTGCCTCTTGCTGTGGGTCAGACACACACACCCTGCTCTGAGCAAGGACAGTGTTTGTAGGGGAGGAAATGTAGTCTTACATCTGACCCACGGGGCTGTCAGTCAGATGAGCGCTGGCTGACTGATATTTTGACTCAGATCCATATTAAATTGTAGTAACTTACTTACAGCGGGGTTTTTGTTGCTAGCAAGAATGATTGAAAGAGAGTAAAACAGAGTAAATCCCAGCTAGTAAAAAACCCTGATGTTTTAAGACATGGATTTCCTGGGTCCTCTTTTATCATCCATTTGCTATCTTTCCATCAAAAGAATTTGAAAAGCTCTGGAACAAGTATAGTATATTAGTTGTTCCAAAATTAATGTTTTTCTTGTCTATAAATAAAATAAAGCCTGCAGTAGAATTTTACATTTCATTTATATTTGATGTTCCCTTATATATTATGATTTCTGTGTTGTGCTTCAAGAATCATTATATGTCTCTAACTTGCTTTTGTATTTCTCCAAAAATTTAATGCCCGATTTGTGAAGCAAGACATGAAAAGCAAAAGCTTGGCAAACTCTGATCAATAAAAGCTTATTTGTATTAGGAAAGAAACACAGTTGTTCTGCAAGAAAAGCAGAATTTATTATCATGAGTTACTTTTAAAGCAGCCTCCAAAGAAGTTTCAAGGCCTCGCACACAGGTGGCCAAATGAGCCTGACCACCAGCTGGTCAAAGATTTAAAAAGAGACACAAATCAGACCAGGGTTGCAAATGTTCCACAGCAGTACTCAGAGAGTGCAGGGCAATGGTGACCAGAGGCAAACTGGTGTTAGAGTGTGCAAACGAGGCACAATTCTCCTTGGAAAGAGGATTCTGCAAGAGCTAGATTTCAAAACAAAGTTCCCTTGGCCTCATTAGAGCCTTTCAAACAGATATATGGGTCTCTCAGTTGCTGTTACCCACTAGACCTGCAATTTGCTTTTCAAATTTCAGCAGATTTGTATAAAGCTGAGGTAACAGCTGAAAGAATAATAGCAACGCATTCAAGTTTAGCTGGATTGCGCAATCTCTAAAGTCAATTCAGATCTGGAGCAGCATGGTAAAAGTCCCTCACAGCATTTTCATCTACATTTAGCAAGCAATAAAACAAGATGGAAGGGATAATTCCTCCCTCGTTTCCTAACTTCACGTATCCATACTTATGTTCATCCTCTCTGAGGTCTAGTATTTCCCCAGTCTCTGGCTTTGGTATGCCTAGCTGGGTGTTCAGGGTCAATTAACTCCTACACAGAATGATTGCCTTCAGCTGATTTTTGGAGGCTGAAGTTGGGAATTTACCCTAAATGTTCATCTGTTCAGCTAACCTGGACCATCCCATGAGTGCCACTGGTAAGGACCTTTAGGGCCTTTACAATGCTGACAAAAGTCCTGTGCACCTCCTCTCAGGAACTCCATATAAGCTCTTCTCCATAGGGAATATCCCCTTGCCTTCTCCAACAGCCAGCTGAGCTGATCTCTTTGGGATACAGCCTTTGATTGGAGTGAGCTCCAACTTTCCACCTCTATGGGCTGTGCACATCAAAGTGGCATCTCAAAGGACACCACATCAGCCTGCTGTCACCCTTGTGCTTCCCAGGGGTCTGCCAGGTGTGGGCTGTCTGATACCTCCTGTGACAACTGCACAGTGCCCAGGCCATATGCAGCTCATTGCTGTGGAAATTTTCAATAAACGCATTGAATTTCTTTCTATCTTCCCAGCTAGAAAGCATTTTAAAGTTTTTTCTGGAGGCAATTATCAAGGTCAGCGAAGAGGAACTGTATTCTAAGTTATTTTGCATTGCAGAACAAAATCCCTTGTAAGATTAAAAAAACAAACAAAGTAAGAAGTAAGAAGGAATTTCTCTCAAGTAAAGAAGGACTCTTCAAACAACTGTTTAATCCCAATCAAGTGAAACTACTAAGTAAATTATCTTAATCCAGTCTGAAATTGGTGTCTAATTAGGATTGGGACTGGTTTTACACATGCTCAACCTTTCCTAGACCTTTCCTAGTATCATAAAGATACTACAAAGGAAAATTATGCTTAGGGATCCTCAAAAGTTTTAAAATTTTATTACTTGCCAGAGGATTCTACAAATAGGACTTGAAACTGAGGGTCAGAAGGGTCACATAACCTACATTTTCAGTGTCAGACAGAAATACAGCAAGGAAAATGCATTTTGTTTTAATGATTTGCTTGACTTCATATAGATCCTAACACACTGCAATCAGAAATCTTTTTATTTTTTTTCTATGTAGATGAGTCTACATCTTGCACAGATTTCCTCAAATGCTGCAATATATTAGCATAAATCAGATTTGTAAAAAAAATCTTTTTACACTTCAGAAGTTTTCAAAATAGGAGTAGAGACTCATGTATGTGCTGGAGGGACTGTTCTGATGTATGAATCACTGCTTCTAGAAATCCATTTAGGTACAGATTCATAATGTCTTAATGATCTTTCTTGAAAAAGAAGCTCTACTAATGCAATGAGATGCTCATGTTCTACTCCCTTCCTATTGTGCCTTATATCCTGTGCCAACCATTATAAAAACAGGAAACCTCTGTTCTTGGTGAGATGCTTCAAGAATTATGCTTTTGCCAAGATAATCATTAGCCCTTGTGGTAACCTCCTGCATATAACAGGCTCATGAAGTGACCTCAGGGGTCACCTGTGCAGCCTGACCTGGTTTCACTCCTCACTTTCAGGAGTGGAAAAATAGAAGTCAAAGCTCAGTAGCAAACCAGTCCTCTATGTAAAGATTTGTAGCTTTGCAACTGATCAGGAATGGTCAAACTATTTTCAAATGTTCGTGCACTTCTATGAAACCAAATCTGGAATTACATTGATAAAAAACTTCATGCTAGCAACCAATATCTGCACATATTCCATTTCTAGCCCATAAACCTGTAGGAGAAGACAGTTTCATAGGGACCAGAATTACTTTGTAGATGGCATAGATCCAATTATAAAATTCCTGGACACATTTTTTTCTGCCTGTTTTAGTTAATTGCATTGATACATTGAAGAACGAAATCCAGCCCTTTTCCAAATAAGGGCACAACCAGTTTTTCAGAAATTGAGTTTGTGTCACTTCCCCAGAGCTCATTAAGAAGTATTCCACTTAATGCTTTTGTTGAAGGTTTTTGCTTGGGTTTTTTTAGCTATATGTGCATGTCATTTTGCAATGGTTTCCACAACAATTCTGAAATTCTTATTATTAAGCACTAAGTATTAGGATACATGTTTTTATGCACCTTGTTCAATAAAGTAGATACACATGAAGTTACGAAGTATCTCTAATTTATTCTTTGATTTTAATATTGTAATGATTGCTGATCTGTGTGTTGTGTAATGTGGAAAAATTATATTTGCCGTAGCTACCTTAATAATGAATTTTCATTATCTCAGCTTTAAAATCGTTCAAAGAAAGTAATTTTATCTTAGAATTTTGCTGTTTTCGAAACCTCTAAGTTCTACCTCATATTTAAAACCTGTTTTAAATACTTCCTTTTACTGCTTTTACTGCAAATAATCATAAATATTTTTCTACTGCTCAGGTATTTGATGGATAAAATTTTCTAAAAATAGTTATACATTTATAATTTCTATAGGCCATCTCTCATATCCTGTTCACAACTCTGAATCATCATTCAGTTCAGTTAATTGGGGTTTGAGAAATGTTATTTTCTCATGTCAAGATATTCTGACCTGAGTAATTTCTGGTACAATTTCCACTCTAATATCACAAACCCCCTTGTAAGCGATAATATAGCTACACAAATAGGCTGCAGAAAGAAAAGAAAAAATATTATCCATGTTGAGTAGTATATGAGACATATGAATGTTTGTCTTTTCAAACAGCCTCTTTATCACCTGTCTGTTACCACCTGAGAGGCAAAGGCTTACTTGGATAATTATGATTTCTCAGTATTATTAAAACCAGAAAAATGTTGTTTATGACATCCTAATTAATTTGCAAAACATTCCTTCAAGCTCTGCTGCAATTTTCCTTGAGACATTACTATGACATGGTTGACTAGAAGTTTCCTACACCAAGCAACTTAAACCATTTCTGTGAGTGTATTATCTTGCCATATAACATTACCAAGTAGCTAAGTCACATGGCTAAAAACAATCCCAGGCAAACGGCTGCCTTGACTTAGATGTATATCTAATTATTAGACCTCTCAGACAGCATTCTCCAAACAGTTTTAAGAGACTATTTTCCTCCTTTGTCTCCTGTTCTGTTTGGTTTCAGCCAGAGGATTCTGTTCCTGATCAATAGATCTAAATTCCACCCTAGATCACCAGTGGAGTCAATTAACTACATTTGGCCCAGCCTATTAATTGTTGTCATGCCTATTTCACAAAATAAGCAAATAGCTATTAAAAATTTCTACAGCTCATCTACTTCTTTCTCTCCAGATGTAATTGATTGGATAAATCTCTGTGAGTCTGCCACCTCTCTTCAAGTCTCTAACACTCAGAGACCTAGAATCAGGAGTAAAACATCCACCAAGAACAGTCCCTCCAAGTCTCAAAGTACTGCCTCACAGTAGCTCTCAAATTGCAGAATTTATTTCAAAGAAAATCTCACACTTCTAACAAAGCTTTAGGGAAAAAGACCCACATGTGCATCAGGCTTTGCAGACAGAGGCCGCAGGGATGATCTCAGTCTTTTGGAGAACTTGATAAAAGAGCTTATTTTGCTTGCTAAGTGGGAAAGCTTTCTCTGGGTACTTCAGAAAAAGAAGCCCTTTGGGACGACTGACAGCACAACTTTCCACCAGCTCCAGCATACAAGGTTTTCAAGGATAGCAGTGATTCATCTCCACATGGGCAATGCAAGTTGTCTGGGGGAATTGGAAGTCTTATAAGAAGTGTTTCAAAATGCATGCTGACTTGTCTTGTTGTTATAAATTAATACATTCTGAAAGCAGATACGTGGCACATTGTTTCTCCTGCAGTAATTTTATTTGTGAAACAGCACCTGTAGAAACAAAACATTGTTATTTATAATTCTGCTCTCTGTCACATAAACAAATCCTCCGCCAAATCCCTAACAATACTGTGCAACAAAACAGAGCAAGTAATGCTGCAAATCTAATTAAGCTAATACAGGCAGCACTAAATGAGGTTCTGATCATGGCTGATTTTACTTGTCTGTAATCTGCAGCGAGTCACTTGGTCCTTTGGTTTCTTTCCCTGTTCTGTAATATCCAGAATAGGAAGGCTAATATAAACAAGGCAGAAGTTCAGGTTAGAAGTACAGGTAGTCTCAGAATTTCAGAACTGAATTGTCTGAAATGCTAATGTTTTGATCCAGTTAGAACAAAACAATGCACAGCTCTGCACTGTGTTATTCTTTGAACTGTAAATATCTTGTCTGCATTTGGGATATTTTCTGGTGGTTGCTGAGGTCTAGAAAAGGGTCACTGGCTAATAAAATTCAGACCTGTAGAAAATGGTAAGCTCAAAAAGTTATTCTCCCAGGACAGAAATGCAGCCAATGACCTCAGTGAGGACAACTGAGATTCAGGAATGTTCTGAATGGATCTTGGAACAAATCAGCTATTTGGCCAGCCTAGACACATCCAGTGTGTCAGCTGGATTGATAGTCTTCTCTTCTAACCAAATCCCACTTTTTACTTGACAAAGTGGAAAAGATTTCTTAAAAGTAAAATGTTTCCCAAAAAGTCACAACTAGCAGTCTCGGAATCTGTTTTGGCTTTTTTCCCGAGATGTGTAAAAGTTCTTGTCTGGCAGTTTGTGTGCCCGAGGTGGAATACATCTGAGCTCTTTAGTTTTCTCAGTCTCAAGGTTGTTTATTATTTTCTTATCTGTAATATTTTCTCTCAGCCCAGCCAGGTCTGTCTTGCAGGGCAGCCATGGCACCCTCTCTCCCCCTTCAGGGCGGTGTTATCTTTTTATACTAAAAACTACGTACATGTTGTTTACAATTATTTCCCAATTACTACCATCTATGTTAGACAGTGAACTTCTACTCTAAACCAATCCAAAAGTGCCAACTCCACAACAGAAAATGGAGATGAAGAATAAAGAAAGACCAAACATGTGCTTTTTCCTCCATCTTGTGTTCTAAAATTCCTGTTCCCAAAAATCCTAGAATCTATATTTTCACTTTGTGATAACACTACTTAAACTTCTGTGACTTTTAAGTTCTCATATAAAGCTGGTAATTTGTTTCAAGGGCTATAATCAAACCCACAGATGTTTTGGGCATCATTCCAGGGTCTCAGAGCCCCCTGACCAGGGTCTCAGCAACTCTGGACTCCCAAAGGTATGTCTTAGACTCCGACAAGCAGAATCTGGAATTGCTTATTGTCTCATATAAATAACACCAATGTATAATTTTCTTTATTTTACAAACAACCCTGAAATGCTTCTGAGAGCAGGTCACATGGTAGCTAATTCCAGAAAATTATATATAAAGTCTGGAATAAAATTTGGTAATAAAGTGTCTGGTGCAGTCAGGCTACATCATGGCATGTTCTCTATCTCAGAGTCTTTATCTCTAATTCTCTGTGCAGAATAAAGACAATGAAGACAAAACTTCCTATGGAAACTTTTCTAAGGCAAAACTGCCTCATTTAGATGGTTTTCTCTGCAAACATTTCTGCTCTGTTACTTGAATGCAAATTCAAGTTGTCTTTTAATACCGATGTCCTTTAATGAAACTGAAGTTGACTGTGACATTTCAAGAAATGTTCATATAAACTATGTCTTCACAAAGAGTGACTATGAAACACAACCTCGCAGCCGAAACTTGAATGATGACAAATAACCTAGAAGAGAAACATGCTGCTACTGAAAGCAGGGAGATAAAACAGAAGCTTTATTATCAGTCATTCATAATGATGCAAAGGTTAAGGATTAATAGAGTCTGTGATTTGTTCAACTGATAATAAAAATTTGCCTTAATGCAGTAGGACCCCCAATTGCTATAGGCTGAGCCAATAGCATTGGGCTCCTGTGTTGTAAAGAAATTGAAGGGGAAAAAGATGTTAAGCAAGTTTCTGAAAAGCAGGCGCAGCCTGGTTTCTTCCTCTAAATCCAGCCATGATGCTACTTAATATTTCATCTGAAATCCTTGGCTAAATGAAAATAATTTTATTCCAATTCCTCTGCTACAAAGTATTAGTATTACCCTAATATTGGTAATTGGCTTTTGGCAGCTTTATTACATGTTAGTCAATCTTGTAAAAAAGATAAATATAGTACAAAGCTTACAAAGATGGATGTTATTAAAATAATTTAAAATTGCAATCATAAATAATTGAATATGTGTGTTGTGTATTTAACTAAGTGGTCTTTGAATTACTTTTGTTATTGAGCTCTAAAGCACTGGAAAATTCCCAACATTACCTAAGTTAAGCAAACATGATGAACTAAGCATATAAAATCTCACTATTTCTTTTTCTGAGTTGTTTTGCTTGTTTATTTGGTTGTTTGGTTTTGTTCTTTCCAGTGTGCTAGAAGTCACTGGCTTCTGAATCTGTTCCCATTGCATTATCTAAAATAAAGTTTTGTCTCCTTCTAGCCATCACAATTGCAAAATCTTAAAATAAATTGCTAAGAAATTGCCAGTGTGATATAGTTGTCACACTCACTTTCTAATTTCACAATGACCTATGATGACATGATTCAGTCAGATTACCAAAACACATTAGGATTGGAACAGGAGCTCATTAGAAGCTCTTTATAAAGAAGGCAGTGCTTTTACAGAATAACAAAGCAGCAGCTTTTTCTTTCAAAATAGCTAATAAAATTTTCTTCTGAGAAACTGATAAATATTTGCAATTTAAGTTTGTGTAATTCTCCCTGATTGACTGTAATGAGTCTCAATTTGTCTTGTAAAACGAATACTTAATTGCTGTGTTCAAAATGACATCAGGTTATTACAGTGTTCAGTACGTCTAAACCAAAAAGTTATTAACTGGCTGATTTGCAAGCCTAAAGGGACTTCAGCATCTCTATTAGATAATACATTATTTATAATTTAGGGTTATGGAATTAGCTCTGTCTGGCTCCCTGTGGCTTATAAAATAAGCTGCCAGTAATTAAAATTTCCACCACTGACCACTAGCGACTTCCAGCAGAATTCAGCTGGAGAAGGAGAAATGCACAGAACACTGCTAAGCAAATTTTAAGGGATGGATGAGAAAAGGCGTGTGTGCTTCTTATGACATTTGGGGGAATTTAGGCATGAAAAGCATAAAATCTTATTTTATGAAACTCTGCTTCACCTGGCACCTTGTTCTGCAAGGTCCTCCCTCTCACCATTTTGTTCAGACATTCCCCAGACACTTGGATATGCACTGCTGAGGCTCATCCATTTGGATGAGGAGGAGGAGGAGTTTCAGCACCCAATGCACTCCTTCCTCGCCAGTTAGGTTATTCCTTCACGTATCAGTTTTTGGGGCAGCTTCCTAAGAGTCCATGTCACTTATCCCAACAAGAAAAAATTCATTGCAAAAGACAACACCCATTGTGTTTAACACACAGCTGAAAGTGCTGGAGCTGTTTGCAGCAGTCAGCAAGTGAAGCAGTGGTCCCAGCCACAGGAGAGGAGGTCCCTGGCACTCTCCCCTTGGCAGAGTCAAACAGGGACAAGGACTTCTTTCTCTCCTCTGAGCATCCAAACTGCCAGACTGAGAGCTTTTTTCTGCACAGGCCTCCTCCAAGTCTCTCCTTGTGAAGCTGTGAAGAAAACTGGCTAGATTGCCTGAAGTGGGGAGAAGCCTTTGGTTCTCATCTCTGCTACAGAACCTACTTCAGCAATTTCTCCAGAGGCCTTTAGTAGCAGCAGAAACCTCTTTGGGGTGACTGGAAGAGTGTAACTGTGCCACATGAGTAAGCAGTGCTTATTTACACTAACCAATGCTGTCTGCACTCCTGCCAGGAATACCATACCTGTTTTATCTCAAAAGGCTTAGGAAGAGCTGCACCAGAGCAGCAGGACATTCCTCCCTGCCACCCTGGGAAGAAGCTGGATTTAAGACTCAGTCCAACTATTGCATGAGGCATCTCTCTGCAGTGCCATTTATTTCACACCATGTAAGCAAAAGGAGCTCAGCTGCTTAAACCAGGGTTTTTATTACCTCCAAAATCCATGATATTTTAAAGCATTTAGACTTCAATTGCTTATCTAGAGCTAGGGAGGATGAAATGGTCCTCTGAAGACAGGAAGTACATGGAAGACTTACTTAATTTGTGAGACTTAAAACTGTCATCAGATTTCAAGCTGAATTTCACTTCCAGGGGGATAATAGCAGAGCTGAGTAAGAAAACATACCCCAAATTTCCCTGTTCTCCCATATGCCCAGACAGACCAGGCTAGTCATGCCATATTCCCAGACTGTTAACTAATTTAATAAATATCCACTTCCCCACCATTTTAAATTCAGTTTTTGAGATGTTGTTCTTGGTCAGTTTTAAGTGTGACAGCAAGTCTGTTAATCAGCCAGGCTGGCCAAAAACCAGGTGCCAAACACATAACAAATAAAGGATTAAAAGCTATCCATCAATACATCTACCTTCTTTCAGACCTGCAGGGTTTCTTGCAGTCAGAATCCTTCAGAATCATAGACGGGGGGAAATGGGGAGAGAAAATAGGTGTTGTTTATTTTGAGAATATTTTGTCCATGAGATTTAAGAGATTTTTCTCTCCTATATCTGTGCCTTCAGTTGCTCTGTGAGATCAAAAGCATGGTCCATTCATCTCTCAAGTCACTGAGGATAATGAAAGGAATCAAAGAGAAAACAACACAAGGCATTGGAAATGAGAGGGTAGTTTGTGTCCCAGAGCTGTTTTATTACAGTGATTATCCTGCAGTAGGCTTCAGAAATGACAAGCTGCTCACTAAATCCCACAGAAACTGTGAGACTGGAATCTCTGAAGGTATCCAGGGGCTGAAGGACAAAAAGTAAGTCAGGGCCAGCTGTTACATATAAACTGCCTCAGTAGAATATGAGTATTCTAAGCCCCAAACATCTGGGAGTCTGGGAGACAGTGAAGTGGTTCCCACTTCACACATCAGTCAGCCAGCCTCCTGGCTAATAAATCCTTGACAAATGCATGCCCCAGGCATTTAGCAACTATCTGCAAATTAGGGTTTATGAGGAGGGGCAGTCCCTTCACAATGTTCTTTGGAACACAAGCCCACAACAGCTGGCACAGGGAATTGCTAGCACAAGTCATCTGGGTATGTGCAGCCTTCATAACCTAACCTATGAAATCTTGGTAAGGGAGATGGATCTGTGGAAGGCTGATGGGCTAAAATCACAGCAGTCAGGTGACATGACAGATCTTCCAACCTCTGCTAGAAGTACACAGCTTCTCCACCCTCAGCTGATCACTTTGGATAGAGAGAAGTCCCTCCAAGGCTGACAGCACCAAGTTATATTTAATACTAAGAAGAAGTAAGTGATGTAAAGGCAGGCACCTGCTTGTTTACAGAGATTGTAATTGTTACAAGGTAACTGCTGTGTTTTTAATTCTTGCTAATTTTGTTTGGCTCTTCTCTCCTGATTTGCATGCAGAGCACAGGTCTCTAACACAAACAATTGTGTGAGTTATAGAAAAAAACCTAAGCAAACAGCCTCTTTTCTGGTAAATAAGCTGTACTCAGAAAAGTATTTCTTGCAAAACAGCACTATGGTATTCTTCAGCTTGCTTGAGAATTTTATAACACCTTAAAATTCTTATCAAATATGATCATTTTTATTTCTTTTGCTCTATAAAAATTATTGAAATATCAGTCCTTTAGAGTGAGCATTGCAAATAAATGTCAGCACTGTTATTTTCATGCTGAATGAATTGATTTATATGAATGTATTGATTTATACCACCAATCTGTGGGCATGGTTGGGTTTGGCTGCCCCTGAGGTCAATTTAATCCTCTTCCAGTCTGTGATGTTCCAGTGCACTTTGGGGTAAGGAATAATGAAAATCACAGCACAAACACAAAATAATCTGCCTATCTCCCATATCAGGTCTCACTTAGCTTATATACAAAACCTCTTATTCTTCAAAGCAAGAGAAATTTAAATCCTTTCTAAAATAAATTATTTGTATCAGCTCTGGGTGATCAACAGCAACTTCGTGGAACAGGGAATATTTACAGGAACAGGAGGCACACAGTGACCCTTGTGAGGGAAGCTGCCATATCAGCATGAGTCTGAATTTACTATAAGTACAACATTCCTCATCATTGATTGCTTCATTCCTGGGAAAGCAACTTGCAAAGTCCTGACAATTTCTCTTTGCATCATCAGGCATCAATAACACTGTTAGCAGCACCATTAACCTTCTGTGGCCTTGGCTTAACAGTGCTCAGTGCCAGATCCAGAGCACAGCTGACTGAAGCAGGACCACACCAGAACTGAGATGTCCAAATTCAAGGACCCATTCTGGTCAAAATCCCCCTTCCCAGCCTGCTGCTTTGCAGCAGTAGATACCTAGCCTGCTCCCTTTGGTGGGACTTGATTTGCAGTGTATTGACATGCTGCATGGACACGGCAGTGCTGCCCCCACTACTACTCCTTCCAGTCAGCAGCAGCTGGGGCAGCAGCACAGCCTAGCATTCTCCAGCCACCGAGGGTGCAGAGCAGGGACACAGCCAGAGGCCTGTGCCACCTCCATTCCAGTCTGCAGAGGCAGCTTTACCCATCCGTTGGACAACAGTAAACAGCTGCTGCCCCCACTAAGAACAAGAGTGATGGGGACCAGTCCCCTCTGCTTCTCCCATCTCCTGTTGCAGGTTGGCAGTGGCAGATCAGCTGTCTGCTGGGAGGGAGAGACAGATGTGCCCTTAAGCACATGATATATGCACCACATGAAACTGAGCAGAAGCTGCATTTCCCAATCTTCTATCTGCCTCACCATAAACTTGGCTCAAGCTGGGCTCCTGTGCAGCTGAGAAAGGCGCAGCGCAGGCCATGGAGAGAGAGAAAAAACAGAGAAACGAATCTGTCCATGCCCCTGGAAGAGGGGCTGTCCTTGGAAAAGGGACACACACCCATGTTCTAACCTATGTGCCAAGGGATGCTTAAGCATTTTGCATGAGAGAGCATATGACTAAGGGTACAAACAAGCTAAGTCCCTTTGTGGAACTGAGTAGTGTTTTAAATCACTGAGACTGCACACAACATCTCTGCTGGAATTTAGTTAATTTATTCAACGATGCAGAAAAGAATATAGGACCCATCATCCCCAGGCTGTGCTGAATTTTCAAGGCTGACAGAATTTATATTGCACAAGGAAGTGAGTGACACTTTTCAGAACTGAAGTGAATTTTATGGCTCCCAATATATCTTTGTTTACTTCTTTTATTTAAACAGCCTTAATTCAACTCTTGAAATTACATACATTCTGATGGAAAGCAACTGACAAGGCTCACAACTGGCTGTGAGCCATTGCTAGAGAGAATACAAAGGGCTGAACATGACCATTGGTCTGGTGATAGCATTCATTCATCTGCTCTCCTGGCTGCCCAGATACAGACCTTAAGGCATCCCTTAAATATATCACTTAAAACTTCATAATGTCTTGGCACATCTCTGTATAAAAATTAGTAGGTAGCTTTTAAAAGACATTTGTGTCTACCCAAAAGGTAGGCAGGTGGGTTTGCCAAAACCCAAGCAACAGTAGTCATCAGTCTGTCATAAAAAGCACATAGGTGTGGGTTTTTTAAAGCAAACACAGTACTTCAGGTAATGTCCCTTTAAATGGGACTTCAGAGTATTGTCAGGTTTTTACCCAAGCTTTACTTTTTCTCAGTCAATTTTTACTCAGTTGCTGGCATGCTGTCTCCCTCACCCTTTTGGATTATGTTATTTTCTTTTCAAAGTTCTAAGATTTATCAGCTTCTTTACATTTCTTGCATTTGAAAATGAGCTGAAAAATGCATGGAATCCATACTATCTATTCTGCTGCAGAGTTTGGTCATTTGTGACCCATGTGCGTATCCAGCTGACTCCTTTTGGAAAAAGTCAGCTTTACCATTGACTGAGAAACAAGACTGAGGAATTAAAGCAGCTGCAGAAAAACAGGAAACCCAACAATCACCATAATAATTTCTTGGCTGTTAAAATAAATATCTGAGTTTCAAGAAAGGTCTAAAAAACCGACAGCATCCGGGAATGGAGAAGTAACACAGCATTAAATGAAAGGTGGTAGAGAAACAGGGAGAGTCACAAGTGAGAGTAAATGCTTTTTAACCCCTTCAAAATAACACACTTATTTCTAATACTGCATTTCATGTTTTCACAGTAGCATTATTATAACAAACAGATGGTTCCTTGAGCCTTAATTGTCTTTGAAACACAATTTGAGATACATAGATCAACACAGCACTGTGGGGAACATGTCATCAAAATTTGGTTCCTTTTGGAAACATCCAACTTCGTGGCATGTTACTCATCATTATGGGGTAGAGATGCACTATTGCCAACATCTGTACTCTTGACTGAAAATCCTGTAGTATTTATTGTGTCATCTATAAAAAGCTGTTTCTTGGAACAAAGTGATTATGTCAGGCACTCCCAAGTAGTAGTGCTGAATGCTCGCTCAAACACAACTAAAAATTAGTAACAACATATTTCTAGGGCCTAACATTCTCCTATACTAACATGTAAGTTCTAGCATTGGTTGTTCCTCAAGACTATATGGAACTACTGCCATAAAAATAATCAAAGAACAGGTAAGGCTACAGATACAGTCTTCCTGGGATGTTTTAGGTGGAAGAGCCCAAACTTGCAGAAAGTTATTACTTCACTAAGAAGTTATGCAAAAGTAGTCTTTGGTTCAGTGATCCCTGAGTGAAAAAAGGTTCAACACCTCCGAGGATAGATCTCAGTTCTGCACTTCTGGAGAGCAACTATGCAAGGCAGTGGCGATTACATCTGGGAATGGACCTCCAGACAAGTCTCAGTTTTTTGTTTACAGTATTTTCTTCTCAAGAAATTGTCACCTCATCTCAGAGAGATGATCATCCTTTCATTACCAAGAATTACTTAATTTCCCTGACTCACAGGTAAAAACCAAAAAGTAGCTGAAGTGGTAGACTCAACTGCATGTCAAATTCTTTTGAACATTGATTCAAATCATAAGCAAGCCAAAAAATCCAGACCAAGCTGTAGATCTAATGCTGATCCATCATGTGGACCACTCTCCTTTAATAGCAAAAGAACTCTGTTTTCCAGCAGAAATCTTCCTTGTAGACCTGTGATACGAACAGGTGCTTATAATATTACATGACTTTGCATTTTGTTGTTGTTTGAAAAGTTTTTCAAACTCTTATGGCTTCATTTGTGATCTTGGACCTCTGAAGGATAATAGGTTGGGAGAGTATCATTGCAGACCGACAGCTCCGAAGTTCCAAGCTCCAAGTGAGCCTGCATTGGGTTGGATTCACCCTCCAGCGCCGTGCAGTTTACCAGCTGCAGTTGTTTGGTGAAGCAGATTTCAATCTGGCCAATTGTTTGTGCTTTTTCACCCTAGAAACATGAAAGGTAAGATCAACCTCAGGGGAAGGAGAAAAGAAATCAATTCTTCAGCTACATTGCCCTATCTATAGAATACAGCAGTCATTATTTCTGCATTTACCAGATGAAAAATGCAAAGAAAAGTACAAGAGGCATCCACTCTGAACAGCTTATAGTACATACTGTTACTCAGTACCAATCAGGACTTGTTTAACTAGTAAGCCTCGTTATGAAATGCTGTAACACATCCTGGCCTTCATTCATCTGTACAGGCCACAGAAGCTGTTCACCTCAATGATGAGCTCTGGGTGAACTCTGTGAATATTGAAGGGCACATGTGGCCAGAAAGACACTTTCCACCAGCTCTTCACAGCAGGACAGGAATTGAGGCAAATAAAAATCTCCATACATAAGAACAGAAACTAAATTTTATAATAGCTTTTACACAAAAGAATACAGAACCAAGCTGTCTGTCAGAAGGAGCAGAAGCATCATTTTTGGACTACAGGAGAGGCTAGGAAGAAAATCACTGACCATGAGTAAAGCAGGCAGGCATGGAAGCTTTTCATGTGGCAAAAAGATTACAGGAAAATCTCCCCAAATACTCAGGTCTAGCAAAATGTGAGAAAAATTTGGTTTTGAAACAATTAAGCAGAACAAAAAGATAAGTACAAGACAAAAATAACTGTGGTGAGGGTGTTTTTGTTTGTTTGGAATTTGTGTTGTTGGGAGGTTTGTTTATTTTGGGGTTTTTTTTAAGAAACATAAGAACAGAGAGTGTGTCTAATCCATTTCAAACGTCAAAGTACCTCCATCACGCACTTTGGGCATGGACAAGTCTAGAGCTCTGAAAAAGGCCTATCTGCAAATCAGGGATGTACCTTTTAATTTCTGTTACCCAATACCTTCAGCTGTTAAGTACAGGAGACCCAAGCTGTCCATTACTCTCATGTAATTGGAGCAGTTTCCCAAGTGTAGTAAAAGCAATGGCAGAACTACAGTGAACAGAGATAGAAACTGGGGTTTGTGTTAGCTCTGTATTTCTTTAATGTCAAAAGGTGGGTGAGTGTACAACCCACATTTAAATAATATTCCTCTGTTCCTTAAACTATCTTATAAACACGTTTAAAATATTGTAACCTATAGATTTTTTTAATGTTAAAAAACCAATGAGTATTACTAAAGCAAGAGTTGACAACACACTCCAATAGCAACTGTATCTTAGCAAGTTTTCTTGAATTGTTGCCTGTGTAGGGGCAGTAACCCTGCCAAGAGTTCTGTAGTAAATTACCTTTGACAAGCTGAAATATGAAGGAACCACCTACAAGAGTGAAAGCTAACCTTGTGGGTTTTGGTTTTTGTTTTATTTTTCTATAAGAGCAGAGTAACCTAGCTGAAAAAAAAAAAGAAACAAAGAGCTCTACAACCTACACATGTAGCTGTTCAGAATACTTTTTTGTTCCTTCAAAGGTGCTTTTGGTTCAGATACGGTGACCTACACTTTACAGAACAATTTCTCTGCATACCACCTTCTCTACTGCATCGTGACGCACAGCACAATCATTGGCAAGGAAAAGCAAAAAGACATGGAAATTGGAAACTTGACTGGCTCAAAAGGAAAGACTACAGTGACCCTGAACCACAGCGAAGCTCAAAATGCCTTTTTGTACTTCTTTAAGTATGGGCTTTCTGGAACAATCTCAGAGAAAAGCTTCTGAGCTGCTTTATTTCAGAAGGATTCTGTTCACTGATTAACTTCTTCATGCAGAGCTCACAAGTCATGCACAGTGGAGGGAAGGCTGCTGCTGACAGCAGCACCCTCACTAAGGCTGACTGACACTGGCTCCATTCAGCTCACTCTTGCTGGTTTTAGTCATCTGCCATACAGCAATTAAACTTTAGCAGGCATGATGGAAAGTGCTCAGCTATAGCAATACCTCCGGCATGGTGGTTACACTATTCATGCAAGAGATGCAGGTTTAAATCTTTTAAGACAAAGAGACCTTTAAAACCAAAGTCCAAGAATCAAACAATACCTCTATACACAAAGAATACCTAGACCTAAGTTTCACCATACTGAAGATTTTTCACTCTGTTTTTGCTATTTTGCTATTTTTGTATTTTTGATAAATAGTGCTCCTTAAAAAAAGAATTTATTTTTTGTTTGTTTTTTTTTTTCCGTTTTGGGAAGTTAGGAGAGTTTTTACCTCTTCTGGAGGAAGGCACTGGATCTTTGGTGTTACACCATAAAACCTTGTAAGAGCTTCCTTTATAGCAGTCATCTGAAAAATTAAAAAGGTCATAGAGATTAATAGGTCACAAGCACATCTTTCAACAGCTGCCACACTGGTTAAGCTCTCAAAAACTTTTATAAGAAGCACAACCTTAAAGAACTATACAATTTTAAAAATATCATTTTTTCTACAGAAATTAGTTGACTCTTACTGAAAAAAAGTCCATCCACATGACTTTGTTATATAAAAGATTGCCTCTTACCTTGTAATATGAACTGCTCGGCTTTATCCCAGCTTTCAAGAGACAACTAAAACAAAGATAAAACATTTTTAAATGTTTCCTGTATGCAAACATACCTTCATAATCATTAGGTAAAACAGATAATCTTAAGAACCTGTAAAGCATTACAAAGATGGGAGCAAGGGCAATTTGTCCTTCATTCTTTGCCAGCCTAGGAAAGGCCGTTTTCTGAAAGGACACTTCCCATCTAACCTGACAGGGTCAGGAAGAACCCTTTCCTACACCTTAATCTGAGAAACTATAATAGATCAGTCTTCAGATACAACTAGGGGAAAAGGAATTTCAAAGTGCTCTGTTCAGTGCCAGATAGGACATGCAGTTTAATTGCTTCCTTTTCCCTGCCTTGAGCCATTCCCATGTGCTCCTGCCACTGCAGAGGGCACAGCGGCAGACTTGTGAAGGTGTTCTAGGCACCCTCATATTCAAACACAGGATGGGCTTCCTGTGGTGGGAGACACACAGCGTACTGGAAGAGGGATACAGCATACTGGAAGAGGGATACAGCATATCAGACAGGATTAATGTTGCTGTCAGGGCAGAAACTGCTTCTAATAAATATGTTTTTGAAGAGGAAAAGTTGGTCACGTGAGAGAAATGAGGTAATGCTCAAGAATCTCTAGCCTGTGTACCCTTTCCTTAAGGCTCAGTCCTGAGAGAAGTCCACATTTCCAAGCTGACAAGACTCAGGACCTAATACGTGATAAATCTGTGAGTCCCAGCTTCTTCTGTAAGAAGAATGGTCAGTATCTTGCAGGCTTTAATCCATAAATGCTGATAATGCTCAACCCTTCCCTTCCAAGGTCAGTTTTAGCACAAGGAAAATTTTACCCGGCTGACTAAAGGACAAGCTGTTTTTCACTGTCATTTTACAGCAGATATAAGGAGGCAAATAAAATAGATGATGTTCTGTTAATTCTTACATGATGTCCTCTTTTTAATAATTTGCATTTTGGAAACAATTTTCTTAATCACTGACATTTTTCCTCATTCAAGTAGAAATGACATACAATGAGAACATTTTCAGTCTTTTTTCTCTTCAGTAAAGATAAAATTAATTATATTCATTTTCACAATAGGTAATAAGCTTTCAGCAATTAATTTCAACATGCTCCAGCCTCTATTCTTTTGCAGTGTTGCACATGCTGATACAGAGTCACATCATCGGTCACTGTGCCATCTGTAAATGTTTTAGTCACACCATCACAGCTACTTAGGCAATTGACTTAGACATCGTTAATTTTAACATTACATATGACATACTCAAACACTGTGTGCAGAAAAATCTGCTACAGTTTTAAAAGACATCTACAAAACCAACGTGGGAGGGAAGAAAGACTTATTTCCTTTGTGCATATGCAAAATAAATGAGACTTTGTCTAGGAGATTGCTTGGACAGGATACTGGCAAAGCAGAAATAGGATGAGCTGGTTTGGGTTTCTTTGGGGTTGTTTTATTGAGTTTTTTTAAAGGTATGTTTCTTTGTACAAAACTACTTCCTCTCTCAGATACTGTCCTATTATGGTCAACAAATTTAAGTCAAACATCCTCTCACCCATACCAAGCACTGATCAGGAAAAGCCTCTAGCCTTCTGGCATTCATCTGCAGCCAGAATACATGCATACAGCACTTGGACTAGCCACAGCAGTCTCATCAAGACTTTGAATCTGGAATGGCCAGTGCTTTGGAACCATAAGGAGGAATTGGCCCCTAGGACAAAGCAGGAGTGCCACATCAGGGTTGTCAGAAAGGATAGCAGAGCATGCCTGCAGTAACTGAACGCTTCATAACCTTCTCTCTTGCTGTTGCCTCTCAGCCTTTTCCCAAGATGTCCTGCATGATTTTGCCTGCAGCTTGTCCTTTCTCCTGAGCAGAATACTGTCTTAAAAACAAATGTCTGGGGCTCACCATGACTCAGAAGTTTGGGGAAGGGTCGTCACTTGATTTAGAACTTTTCAGGTATCATAGATTCTGGTATCAAGATACAGCCTGTAAAGCTTCTCAAAAATTTACTGGCTCACACTGTCTAGAATGATGCTGCTAAGGATGGTGCTGGTTTACCTGCATGAAGTGACCAGAGACTGCTTCTCAGGGTAACAACTCCTCCTCTGAATTCAGTACTAAAAATAATTTACGCTAATTCTCATTTCCTCTCTACCATCAGATTTTTAGACTTTCATTTGAGGCTAGATTTTAAACTTTAAGGAACTGTTTGAAATAAAAGCCAGATCATCAAGTCCATTTACATACCCATTGAGATCAATATGCTGGTAGAGTTCTAAGGCTTTACCAAAGTATTTTTTCTGAGAATTAAGGACTTCAACTGTGGCTGCACAAGTGCCGTGTTTGTCCCACTCATGTTTCCTACAGGAGAAAAGCAAAATGAGAATTTTATAACACATTATTTGCAGATATATGTGCTGTGCAAGCTAGCCATTGTACTTAAATCAAGTATCTGAAAGGTTACACACGTGAAGTAAGACACTGCATTCAAATTTATCATACATGTAAGAAGTAAACCCAAGCAAGATCACTCCCACCATTTCAATTACAGCAAAATCTGTATATTCATGAAGTAAATATGTTTCATGCTCTTATGATACAGCATATTTCCACAAAGATGTTTGGAGATCAAAATGCAAAGAATTTGCCTAGAAAATTACTATCGCTATGTTTTTTCTAAGTTTTAGTGAAACTTTTTGTGTCAAATGTACCTTCAAAGCACTAAATTTTTTTCTGAACTCATGTGATTAACCCTTATTTTGGGTGAAACAGTATAATTGCATAAGCTGCTAAGATTTTGGCATCAAATTTTATGCTGGCCTGTGCCAAAATTTTCATAGGCTTCCTCTCAAGTCTTGCTTCTAGTTCACTATCCATCCTCCTAAGAGCAAGGAACAGATAGCAAAAGAAATTCTTTCAGTGTACAGCAGACAAATTCAAACAGGACAAAATTTGGGAAAAAGACAAAAATTTTTCTATCAATTCTAAAGTCATTGAAAGACTAAGCAGTATAATCTTTAGTGACACTGTGGATGTTTTTTTTTTTTTTTCCATTCTTCCCAAATTTTTACAATCCACTTGTACTATATAGGTATCAGTTCAGCAGATGTACACAAAGATTATCTAATCAAATTATCTAAACTCCTGCCATCACAGCATCCTGTGACCTTATGATGACTTAAGTACATCATCAAAAAGCAGAGAAGAAGAACGACCATTATTCACTTGAAACCCTACCTTGGAATTGTCCCTTAAAATTAAAAACTTCAGATTTTTCTTAAGGAATTAAAACACCTTAAAAGAAATTATGTTTGGATCTAGACAAATAGTGCACTACTTCTGAACAGAGAATTAATAAAGCAACTGTGGAGATTTGAGGCAGGGGAGAAGATGCTATACTCTAAGGTTTTCACTGTATCTTCCCAAATTAACCTTGTAGAGCGTTTTCATCTTGGCTGTAATATTCAACACAACTGCATGTCAAATGAATTGTTTATTGCCTGGAAGAGTCCAGTTTCCATGGGCAGATTTCTCCACTAAGGATTTTAAATTACTAATGAGAAAAGACACCACAGTTTTAAAGCAAACAGAAGCTCTTTTAGGGGTAAACCTAGCAAGAGAGATAGCAGAAGCAGACAACAGTCAAATCCAAAGGGCTACACAGCAGCAAGCTGGAGGCAAGATTTTGCATGTAAGATGACAATTTTAATTCAGAGAATGTATACGTGTGTGTGTAAAACTAATAGTGAAGTGTTTGTCTTTTGAAGACTTTCAGTAGGGTATTTGAGTGTCCTGCTTTTTCTAAAAAGAAGGGAGAAATAGAGGGCCAAAGAAGAAGCCAATTCAAGAAGCCAGTTATTGTTCCCATGGAGTGGTTGGTGCAGTCTGCACCGACAGTGTCTGTGGACTATCATCTGCAGCAAGCCAAGAATGCACCAGGCCCAAATGTTTTAATCAGTCCTGTGAGCTTCCAGAATGGACAGAGACTTTAGTCTCCACAAAGTATTTATCAAGACTTTAACATGACACTCTTCACAGTGTTACTTTATTTTGCAGCATAGCCAAAGAAAAAAAAAAAAAACCATACTGAAAGCAGCTGACAGTGTTTGTGAAGGCCTCCATTCTTCTGCACCTCTTGCACCCACGAGCTTGGTGGTTAGCACAGAGCTGCCATCATTAACTTCATTGAACAGAGAAGTGGCTACCATGACACAGTGCATTCTGCTTCTCTATTTTCTCTTCTATGAGGAAGCCCAAAAAGAAAGCTCTCTCAAAACCAGTAACAAGTGAAACTAGCTAGGAAAAGAGATCTAGAGGCTGCTCTTGCAGCTAGCTTTGACATCCCAGGAGTGCTACTGCTACTCAGATTTAATGTGTCAACAGCAGTTCTTTCTGCTCCCTGGGGACAAGGGGAGGAAACATTCTCTCACTAAATTTTATTGCTCTAAAACTTCTGCTGTAGCCCTCTCTTCACCAGCTGTATTTTACAAGAGAACAGATCTATACTGTAAATGAGACTGGCAAGACACACTGCTTCAGTGGCCTCCTGGACACTTCCTCTCATGCACAACATCTCACCTGAAGAACTACTCAGATGGATCTTTATAAAATAATATCCAAAATGCTTTTTAGGGCTTTTTTGTACTCACCAGAACTGAGTGCGATTCAGAGAGGAATGAAGCACATCAGGCCAGTAGTGTCTCATGTCTGACAAAAGATCCTAAAAATACCACAAGTAATAAATGCACTTATAGCATTGAAAAGCTATTTCTTATACAATCTACATATATTGGTACATCTTGTACAACTGAAGCCCCATCTTTCAGTGCCCATAACTGAAACATTTGGTTGAAGAAAAATAAAAAGGTCTTTTTCCCCCATATTCTGCAAATGTTGTTGGAGGTAACAGGTACACCTACCTAAATATCTGAACATCCTAATACTGACACACTGCCTCAAAGCAAGACCTTCCTTCAACTGTCCCTGCAGAAGCTGTTCAATCATGCAGTGTTTCACATTTGTTGGCTCAAGTCTCTTATCCCTGTTTATAAATGAATTTCTTTTTAATTAAATACATTGGGAGGATTTTTTGAGTAGAAAAAGAACAACAAAGAACTACTAGCCTAGGAGAAAACACACAGAAAACAGTACTCTGAACTCTGACTTTCTTTGTTCTGATTTTGCAGTAGAAAACGTGAAGAGAGAACACCAACCAACTGAATCTTTTTCTTTTCACAGGTACTTTTTTTCCACTGCAGATACATCACGTATGTGGTGGTGAACCTCTAGATTTTATTAAGGAGGATGTGGCTGAATGAGACAAACTGCATGTTCACAAAATCCAGTAGGTACAGCTGCTAATGATCACAAGGACAGCAACTTCAAATAGCACCAGAAGCACTAAAAGAATTTCTGGATCCCTTAAAAAACCATACCTCTCAGTAAACATTAAGAGTGATAGTATAAACTGCAGATTTTGCATACAGGATGTGCAAGAGTAATTGCACTTAGCTCTGCTTGGTATGTCTGTTTTTGTTTTAAATACCTTGATCTCAGTGACATTGAAATGCCATGTCCTATTACAGTCTTCAGCTCTGTCAGGCCTAGGGAAGCAAAATAAAATTTAAAAAAAGTGTCTCCTAACTCACTACTGGTAACTAACATATCATTGGCCTGAATTTTAAATATGCACGATTATAGCTGGAGATTTTACTTAAAAAGGCAAGTAAACCATCAGAACCTACAGTGGTTTAGAAGTAACACCTTCAAGACATTAATTATGGCCAAAAGATTTCTCATGAAGATTCAAAAGGTGGCCAAAAGATTTTGTTGTGATTTCTTTGTTTGGCCCTTTGGTCCCTTTCATTCTATTTAAAAGTCATTCAGGTGTGCCGATGACTTGGAAAGGTCTTGCACATGGTTTCACTGGTGTCACTAATGGAAGTGACCTCCTAAATTGCTGCCCCATCTGATGTTTCTGCAAGTATCACCAAGACACTCTCAAGGAATCAATACATAATGCTGTTCACTTTTCCTGGAGGCATAGCTTGAACTCCTGTACTGATTTTAACTTGCAATTTTGCAGACAATTTTTGAATTGCTGCAATTGGCATCAATTCCAGTGAGTTGATTCCTTTGAAGCAAATTAGTTTTTCCTATACTTTTGCAATATTTGTGTGGAGATAAGATACTTAAAGGCACAAGCAGTCATGAGATATTAACAAATTCTTTTTACTCAGAGAGACAAAAAAAAAAGAAGGGAAACGATAGTTCCTTTTGTGCCGAGACGATTTCTGATCTTATGAGATTTATAAATAAAATGCTTATGTGGCCAGAAGATTTCAATGAGTCATGAGATACTACAGAAGTGTTTTTCAGTTTTATGTAAACCATAGGGTTTTAACTTTGTTTCAAGGAATCATAAGAACAGATAGATTAAGATCTCCAAAAAAACCCACAAAAAACCAACAAAACAAACAAAAAAAACCCCCAAACAAACAAATCCCAACCCAACAAAGCCAAATCACTAAACATCCTGGTACAAAATTTGATTTTTCCTTTCCAGGCTGAAATAAAAACACTCTGTAATCATACCACAATCCATGGATTGTCCAGTACTTTGGTGGGTCATGACAATCATTAGCATTCATCTGTAGGAAACAGAAACACAGGGTATTTGCTGCATGTATCCAGGAGTAAAAGATTAAAGGCAAAAGTAAAACCTCATTCAGTGATGGCCCTAGGCTCTCCTGTGACACACTAACTTTTACTTGCCAAATCAGGAACTGGTGAACTCCAGTCACTTGAAGCTGTCAGGGATTATGCCACTTAGGGACCCATTGGCATTAACATTTTGAAGCAGATCAGTGAAATCTGAACAGACAGTGTAAAGAGAAGACAAAAGGACAGGTTCTGAGGTAACAGGAAGTAGCTTGATCTACACTAAATGAAAAGGGCTTTATCTGCATTTATAATATTCCAGGTGTCAGTTCTCTATATTTTTCTCATTACCACATATTTTCAAGGAGTGCAGAGCCATTAAAATAAAAACATGCAAAATAAACTATAATATTGGACAAGCACAAAACCTTCTTTAAGCATTCAGGACTAGTTTTATCATTGTATTAGAAGTGAAAAATACAAAGAAGATATTAAATATATTGCTTATTCCAAGTCAAACAGACTTATGCTTTAAGGATTTTGACTTCAGGGACAAGAGAATAAAGAGAAAAAGAAAGACTAGATACCTTCTTACAAAAAACAGAAAAAATAGAGCCTCCAATAAAAACTATTGGTAATACAGAGAAATAGCCTACACTTTAATTACTGTTTAGAGCAGAGACATATCCCCGAAAAGAAGAAACTAAAAAAATCCATGTCACACATCATAGAATACCATTACTGTATTTTCCCTGATTATTCTGCTTAGCAATTACAGCTCTTTCAAGTAAACACTTTTTTCCATTAACTAACAACCTCCCCAGACGTTCTTTTCCCATAATAATAGCTTTCCTTTTTGGCTCTGCATTCTGTCTTAATTATGCCACAAGGCCTTTTATGTGATGCCAGAGCAAGAGCAGAATGTAAAGAAGAGCAGAGACAGGCCTGTAATCTCACTAATTGCCTTCCACATGCCACAGGCCAGTGGCAGCAAACTTGCATGTACTGCAAGACTTTCTTGTTCTGTGTCCATTTCCTTCCTCTCCTCTCTTGCCAACAACAAGACAAGCAATGACACCCAGCAACAGCTTTTTTTTCCTGAAAGGACTATTTTGAACAAGCACACACTGCAAATGCCTAAACAATATTGCTCTGTCATGACACAACCTCTGTGGAGCTGGAGGGGTTTGGCTATCTAGCCCAAAGTACAGCAAATTAATAGCTGACAGCTTGCTCAACTGAGGTGGCAACAAAAACAACTGTACTCCTTATTCAGTCTTTAACTGCAGCTCTCAGACATGCTAATGGAACACCCAGAGCATTTGAGATTTGAAATCACGGCACTAACCTTCCTAGAAGTTTCTCCTATCCACTCCATCAGACTCTGTGTGCTGGCAGAACTGGGAGGCCAATGCAACCTTCAACACATCAGTTCACACTCTACACACTTCGGCCAGCTTCATTCAATCTCCTTTTTCATTCTAGCTTTACTATCTTTCCAACGTTCATTTTAAATCAGTATCATAAAAAATGCAAATGCTGGGTTGCGATGCTGGGTACCCCTGCTTGCTTATGCAAAACCACTTGTCAGCCTTCCTGTTTATCACAGACTGATTGCTAGAGGATGAATTCAACCTCAGACAACCACTGACTTGAAAGAGAGGTACAAATATTTATTTTCAAGTGGCACTGGACCCCAGAAAGCCCAATATACCTACATTAATTTGAAAAAGAAGCACTGTTTTCTTCTGTTTTAAAGCAATCTGATAATCAAACCAATCCAAATGACATGATCCATAAAACTGAGGAAAGTGCTGGTGAGGCTGTAGAGCACCCACCATGCTGAGAGGGAATGCTACAGCAGAGGGATTAGCCTATTTGTAACAGCAAGTCATTGCACCAACAGCACGTATCAGAAGCATGGAAGCTTTTGTCACCTCTGAAATGTCAAAAAGTGAAATAGCATCAACGTGTCTCAGAAGTGTAACCTGTTGAGCTGCCCAGGTTACAAATCTCTTGGTACAGCAGCTGGTAAATGCGAGAGTAGCACTACTGGATCACAGATACACCAAATTGAAATAAAACATTGGCTTCTAGGAAATGAAATATTTAATCCTGTTCTCCCTTCCAACCACCTTGCTTAAGTAGGCCATCTCTTTAATTATGATAAATTATAAGTTATTTTGTAATGAAACATGGCAACTGCTAAGAAAAATTCTTTCTTTTCAAACTGTGAAGAGAGTTCACCTCTTCAACTTCTTCCCCTCTAACAGTGTGCAATTATTCCCCTTCCTCCTTCTCCCCAGCCCCTGGGATCAAACAAATGAGTAAATGAACCACATTTATAGGGTTGCTGAAAAAAACTGGGAGGCAAATAAAACAAATTTCTTTCTTATTGAACACCTCTCTAGCAGAAGCTGATAGAGTAAAACCCTTCATGAATATAAAGACCCACAAAACCATCTAAACCAGACCTTATTCACAGAAAAACTGTAGAAGTTGTAGACATAGATTAAGATTTATTTTATGAGTTACATGGACATTGGGCAAAGCATTTCTTTTGTTCTAGAACAGTGTATGGCACAAGTTGAAATGACTTTGACACACCTGGCTTAAAATGCAAAGAAATAAACCTAAGGAACTTTTCAATCTCATGCTAGATCACAATAGTGTACTGCCTTTACTTTAGTCACTTTAATTCTTTCTGTATTATGTGACTACTTCTATTAAAAAAAAAAAAAAGAAGGAAAAAGAGTGTTTTTATTCTTCATTAAAACTTCAGCTATAAAATTATTGCCAAAGCCTGAACTTGGGAAAAAAATTTTATCTCATGTTAAAAAATAAAGATTAAAAAAAAAAAAAAAGATCATCTGTTGCTTAACACAACATTCAAACTTGAATTCAGGCTGTTCTGTTCATTACTCTATTCTATTGTCCTTTTTTTGACTCTTTCCTTTGATCAGTACATATAAAGCAGTAAAAGGCAGATGCCAGCAGGTTCCATTTCTCTATTGTCCTTCCCATTCCTAACAGAGAAGGAACTGAATAACTTACAAACTCCACATTTCACACACGCACAAAACCGAACCACACAGAAAATTTTATTTTTCTGCAATCTCCAGGATGCAAAAGCTGAAATAATTGGTCTCTTAAGTTCTGGAATAAAAGATCTTCACAGCTCCATAAAAAGGGAGTAGGAAAGTCCCTCTTCTTGCCCTTGAGTAGCTCTTAACTCACACTGATTTGTTACTGAAAAGTGTGGCACCAATTAGCCACAGGCACAATTTTTTAAGAGAACATGAAATTCACAGTCACTTGAATCTAGCTTAGATATATTTGCATAAGACATAGTCACCTTAGGTCAATTACATGGTACTGGAATTTCTAATCACATTACAATGAAGAAAATCTCTCTTCCTCCTTCAACCTTTTCTATTGTAGTAGTCAGTAATTAGGTCCTGGGGTTATCACTGCTTCCATGACATCACTTCATTTTAAAGACTTAGTTTGGAAGATACGATTACAAAACACTTTCCAATTTAATTGTGCTGCTCACACTCGGTGTTAAAAAACGCCAGCTGAACACTTACTTTTTCAAGCCCTGGAAGAGCTAGGAGAGATGTATTCTCAAATTTCTGGCAAGCTGATCTGTGCCCTCTAAATTTTAAAGAGGGCCTTTCGGGCCATTAAAAGCCTAAAAACCTTTTCAAGCACAAATTTGTAAAACAGATAGGAGTTAAGATGCAGCTCATCCACACACCTCAAGAACAAGCTATGTATGAAAGAGTCTATAATCAGATTCCTTTATATAGGAGGCATAAACTAAGAAGTACCTCCAAAAAAAAAAAGTATCTCACAGCTTTTTGCCTTAACTGATATCACAACTTTTGTTGGTTTTTTCACAGCTTTTTCCTTTCAACATCATGTCAACAGTTTTAAACTAAATAAAAACATTAAAAATATTTACATCTCGAAAAACACCAGTTATATATAAATATGCCGAACACACAAAAGAACCTACCTACTTAAAAATACTTTAATTAATCCCTGAATTTAGGAACTCCTCTTATGTAAAACAAGAAAGCTGTTATAGGAGTACAGTGAGATCTTGTTTCTTCATATGACTCGATGGGAAACTATGAAAAAAATGTAAATATTATTTTACTATCCCTTTTTCTGTACTTCTTTGAAGGCTTCTTACCACAGAATATCATAAGAAATCAAACTGCAAGAATGCCTACGTTTTTTGATGCTCAATACCTTCAATTATTCACTACAACTTCACTAGAAGGTTATGTAAATTATTTGTCAATTTATCAATTGCACTACCCTGGAATCCAGAGGAGTAACCAGCATAAATACACAGTGGGAAAACTGGTTGTTAGAGTTTTTTTTTAATTTCGGGTTGTTTCAATTTTCTTTTCTTTTTTTCCCAATTGTTCTCATCCCATTCATGTAAGCAAGGGTTTGCATTGCTACTGACTCTGAACACTGACTCACACTAGGCACTACGAACTCTTCAACACTAACATCTCTGCTTCAAGTCATTAACAGTGACATTTAATCAACAGAAAATCAGACATATTGCATCAAATCTTCGCTTATTTCCACTCAAAAACAGACAAACAAACAAAAAACAGAACAGCAGTCTCAGTCTTCGGTCTCAGTCAGTCACGCACATCTGACTTTTGTTATTGATACTGCCCTCCACATTTAATTAATGTAAAATACATTTACTTTTCCTCAGATATTTAGGCAGCACATGACTTTTGTTGCTACTGCTTTTCTATTTCCAGAAACAGGAATGAGAAATAAAAAAGTATCTAAAACACAAAAAATAAGACTAATGAAAAAAAAAAACAAATAAAAAACTAAGAAACCTTTCTCACTGCAGAGACATTTGGCTGAACCTAAAGATACTTTATTATCCACAAGGTTCTTCAACCTTGTGTCAGTAAATCTGATCATATTTTTAACTTAACTGTACGGGAAGAGACCTTTGAGTATTTCCACTACAGGAAAAGTGTTCTACTTATCAGATGGTAGTAGATACTTAATAGCAATAGTACCCCACTTAGCTGTGCTTTGACAGATGTATGTCGGAAGGTTGGGTTCATTTTGGGTTCACAACCCTCAAATACAGCAAAATATGCAGAAATACTCAGAGACAACTGCCACAACATCTTTATAGTTCTCTTTCTGACTGAATCAGTATTTGATGACATCATAGAAATACTGCAGCCAACATTACAAAGCTAAAAAACTTAACTGTGCAGCAGATAGTTCAAATACTGATCTGTCCTCAGTCAAACAAGGCAGGCAAGTCTTCCTGCAGAGTCGGATGAAAGTCTAGGATTAAGTTTATAACTAATAAGATGTCACAAATTCTGTAACAACCTTAGTGCACAGTACACCCTACACTGATGACTATCTGTAACACACCACAATCCTTCTGGCTATGGCTGCTCTGCATTGCTGGGGGAAGCAACAAAAGTTGCATCAAGATAAGGAAAAGCCTTTACAAAGGCATAACCAACATTAAATACTCAATGGGCTTTATTCAATCTGTTTTAATGTATTTATTACCCAATGCTACCTTTTTTTTAGGATGAAAAACAAAAAACTCACCTTACATACAGTCACTGGCCAATGATGAGCAAAATACAGCTTCTTCCAGGGACGAGATTGGATGTCACTGGGGAGAGATAGACAAATTTATTTTTCTTCAAGCATTTTAAAAAGAGGAACACCTTCTGGCACACACTCCAAACTAACAATTCAGAGAGAAACATGTTTAGGAAACCTGCTAATATCTCCATTGTTAAACAAATTCTACTTCTGGCACCCTACCTCCATATACTTTCCATTTCTTAAGTATGGAAAAAACACATTGTTTTGTTTTATATTTAGGAGAGCGCTTACTGGCATGCTTTTAAAATTATTTTTTTAAATAAGTGTCTTTGTTTAAGATGTTATGAATCTTCTAATTCTTCTTGATAGGCATATTATCTGAAAAAAAATGCATACAATCTTCTTGGAACTGTAACTACTCTTCTAAAAAAAGAAAGACTACAGTCACTCACAAACTATGCAGTTTACACTGCAGGACATGCAACTGGATCTTGCGTCTCCAAATTTTTGATTTTAAAAAAATTGAGAATAAAAAGTAAAGTACAAACTACAACTCTCAAGAATTCTGACTTTCTCAGTTTATAGGCATTTAATTCAAACTACATTTTTAAATGCTCAGTAAAAATTAAGTAATTTTTAAACATTTAAAAAGTGATCAAACTGTGACAAAGTATTAAGGTTACCTATGGAAGAATTTAAGGAGTATTTCATATTTTGCAAGAACATGCCTCTTTCAAAGCCCCTAAGAATAAGAGATTTATAACTCAAAAACCCATCAGTACTATCTTATTCATATACAGAGGAAAAAAAAAAAAAAAAACACAAAAATTTGCTCAGGAAGTGTTGGAAGCCTGTATCACATCATTTCTATAGAGGCCTTTTCCAATAGTTTGGAGCAAACCTTCTGGTTAAAGTAGAAGTAAGTAAAAAACCTGTTGCATCAGACACTACAGAAGATATATTTAGTTATTAAGCAACCAGACAAAGTAATTAAATAGAAGAGCAAATGAGAAAAAATAAACAGAATTGTAAATTATTTAAACTGACAGCATTATATGCAGAACTGTCAAAATAAATTGTTATTCTCTGGAAGCTAAGAGCCACTTGTCAGTCATTAGTTCTTGCTAGAGGGTATATTACCAAAAGAAAAAGGAAAAAAAAAAAAGAAAAAAAAGACAAAGCTACTTCTTCTCAACCTGAGGACAGCCTAGGGATGCTTCTGTGTTCTATCACACCGCAGTTTTTTCCTCCAGTTTTTCTAGTTTGCAATGGCCACATTTTTTCTTAAGCATTCACATGTATCTGTGGTTTTCTATAAAATTTAGGAGAATAGCTCTCGAACTTACCAGGGCACAGTCACAATGAAAACTATTAACACTACAGGGGCCTTTACTGTTGCCGTAGAAACCTGAATAGAGGAATTGCCCTATATTGCAGAGCAGTTAATTTCCTTGGTTTTAAAAAGTCCTTGCTTAGAAATGATCTTTCATTAGAATTTTCATTAGATCTTTTATCTATACTTGAAATAGCAGCTGAACTTCTGCAATGTCAGTCATGCCAAAAAGAACACACTTTTTGGTTAAGGATAGGTCAGAAAACTGCAGTTATTAAACAGAGCAAGTTAGGCTCAGAACTGGAATCCCAGGAAAGCCATTTTCAATTCCTATGCTTCAGAAGATATCCCCCCTTCTCTAGGCCTGAGTTATCCTGCTCTCAGGATATGTGCCTATAGAGCTGACTCTTGGCCAAGATAGCCAAGCCAGAACCTAAATCCTGGGCATTGAAGAAACATCTGCAGTATCTAAGCTACCCACCAGCTGCAATATAAGATGATGTAACTGAAAGATGTTCAGCACTGAACTGAGCACCCCTAACCATTCTCTTGCCAAAGCACTGAAAGGAAGCAGAAAAGTTTATTGCCTCATATAATGCAATAGGAATTTCAGCTTTGACCACAGAAGGGTGTGATTTGGGGCATAGTTTCTCCCATGGCCCATTAGTATTGAAGCTCAGATTTTGCCAGGGTGCAACAAGCAAAAGGTGGTGCAGCAATCTGATACAGCCTCAGTTGGGATGTCATATGAAAAAGAATTTTCTATTGTCAGAACTGAGAAAATAGCAAGGAAAAAAAAGAAAAAATTAAACAATGTAACAGTTAGTGCAGTTCACACCACAAGGATTACTCCAGATTCTTTGCTGTAAGTTTAAAAATAATTTTCAGGTTTTGTCATTACTACATCACAACTCTAAATGATGCATCTATAGCAAGATTGGAAATTTTAAGTGCAACAAATGGAATTTAAGTTTCCCCTCTTTTTCAAGCTGACACATGTAAAGGTCTCCTCAGGCATTATCCTTGCTCCTCTAGTTAATGTAGATGCCTTATTATAAATCACCTAGGGGAAGAAAAACATATCAGAAACAGTACACAATAACAAATTTACATTAGAAGCTAAACCATTCTGAGCTGCACTTAAGAGTGAGTTGTCAGATGTTTCATTTTAAAGCACAACTTACCTTTGAGTAAATGTATCTGAAATACACCAACAACACAGTGCCATGGAAAACCAGCCCAGAATCCAATAGTGCAGCTTTGCAGGTTTCATTTTGTTATCCAAATAGCTGTAAAAAAGTGTTGAAATAGGAAATCTGTTACCTATCCAACACACTTAAATGTTAAAATGCAAAAAGACCCCCACTACTATGTCAGAAATAGCAGGTAATGGTAACTCTAGATTAGATTTACAACCATGTGTAAAATGAGGATCTCTCTCAGAGCTGTGCCTGATTCCCCAGCTTGTATGGTCACTTTCATAAACTAATTCCATGAAGGATGAGATCACTGTTTCCTATTTTTTTCTATTTGCACTTGGCTGCAACAGAGCCACCTTCCAATTAACAGAAATATATGTGTTCTACACAACTATACTTTAAGCAACTGTAGACTCTACTTGTAGTCAGCTCAAATGCCCAAAGTGATTCATTAAAGAAACTTTGAACTTAATATTGAGTATTCGTATTGGATTGGCCAAGGCCAATGTTAGAAACTCACAGGAAGCCAAGTATGATGTGCAAAGATGAAATTCTATCTAAATGCCAGTTGACTACTAAACTAATAGTTTTTAAAAAGCTGCTAAAATCACATGAGTTTCTGTTCCTCTCACAAACCTGAGATAGCCTCTATGAAACCATGCACAATTTGCCTAATACTTCTTAGAAGTAAGGGGATAAAAAAAACCAAATCCAACTTCACAAACAGAAGGACTTTCACTTGGCACAGGTCAAAAAATCTCCCAAAATCCACCAGCCATTTCACAGCATTTCAAATGCTACCTTCTAGAAAGGGATGTAAATGCATAAATTTACATGCAAGTTATTAAAGCCTCACCAAAACTACTTCCCAACTTTCTCAAAATGACAACTCTACACCACAAGACACTGCATGTAACCTAGGTGACCTTTCTAAAATTACTCACAAGTCGTATTCCTTTTTTCTATGAAGGTGTTTTTAATTCATCCTTACAACAGTCAAGTAAAGCCTGTTTTGACATCAGTGAAGAAGACATGGCTGATTCAGCCATTGCACTGAGAAAACTCAGTGTAATTCATATTCATAGCTCACTATAAAGAAGAGCCCATTTTCCCACAGTTATGAAGCTCTGGACCCAGCTTGCAGAACCCTGCAGTTCTGCAAACGCTATGCTACAGCTGAAGTACAAAGGAGGGAGCCTCCCTGCTTGCAAAATGTGTGGGGATTTCAAAACTTGTGAGGGGCTTGGGCAACAAGAGTAACCGTTAACCAGCTAAATTTATCACAAGGTCTTGCTAAATTGTGAGAAGCTAACACCTTTAAAACATTCTTCTTCATACACTAGTATCTCTCTAATTTACAATAGACACATTACCAAGGTACTTGGCCTAATAGAAGAGATAATAAGATTAATGTTAGTTGCCAACTGTTAATTTCCTGATCTAGTTTCTTAAAAAACACTGGAAGGAATTTCACTCATCAGGTAAAATAAGAAAAAATAAGTAATAATTTAAAAAATAATTTGGAGAGTGCTACTTGTATAGAAAAGCAAACAATAATGTAGAACTAATCTTTAGCAAAAGCTAGCTAAAACAAGACATATATGCTGTATTAAAGAAATTGATATAGTCATACAGTGTATAAAAAAAGTCACAAATAAGTAATTAACTTCTAGATAGCCAACTTCCCCAAGAGTTCTGCACCCTAAGTGATCTCCAGTCTCATCATCTGAACAGGAATTAATGATATGAGATTCTGCCTTACAGACATGCTTAATGATTTCATCTTCCATTATTTTCAACTGTAAACCAACCAAGCAAGACTACTTATCTGCATGAAAAACTCTCTACTCAAGACAAAGCATAGAGAGATGTAAGGAGTGTAAGATTCATGTAAAATTCTGCCCTACCTATAAAAAGCAGGAAGTACCACTTAAAAGATAGTAATGTCACACATCACCAAAAAAAAAAAAGCTGCATTCTGCAAAGGTGTGGAAGAAACACCTTAAGGAAGTCGACTGTGAAAGAAAAATAACCCAGCAAGCATTACAGCATTTCTTTTGATGTAAGTAGGCAGAAAGGAGCTTCTTTTTTTTCAGTGACTGTTGCAAAAAAAGCATAAACACGATTATTTCCTTTCTCACTGGACACTATGTTTGATGAAGTAACAACCAGGAACAGAGGAGGCTTCAAAAAATGTTGCTATCAGAGCAGCAGAAGGTGCTGATTTATTCTACATATTGCTCTTGAACCCTGGAAGCATAATATAGAGCAACAAAGACTGTGAGCAGGTTTGAAGGCCCCCAGTCAGTAACTTTCCCTTTTTTCCATTGACAAACAATACATAAACTCTCTCTAAGGATTCAGCTCAGAAGACAACCTTGCAGCTACCATAACTATCCTGACAGACTGAGTGATTTATTCAAGCTTATCTTTTAGTTGTCTGTGACACTGATGGTGGCGGGTGGAAAGTACATCAATCTCACCTTAAAGGCACCTGAATAATGCACATTTGAGGAAATACACGCATTCAAATAAAAACTGTATTAACAACTAAGATGCATAAAGCACATCCATTTTTAATAAAAATTGCTTCTGTTTACTAAAAATTACACTGATTACTAATTTCACAAATACAAAACAGAACAGATTTAACAAATCTTACACCAACTCTTCTCTAATAAGAAACAGGGATTTCATAATATGAAAGTTAGTTACAAAAAAAAGTCATGATGTTCCAAAAGATGTCATAATGTAGAAAACTTAAAACATACATAAAATTATTACTTGAAACTAGGCTATCAACTCATTTTCATTACGGATAAAATTCCAAGGCACAAGAACAGCTTTACTATATCTAGAAAAGGAATGCAAACCACATGTTTTTCTGTGTGAGTAACCCGGTCAGGGCAAGGTCACTTTCAGTTATGTTAGCATTGTTCCATGCTGTTTCCAAAATTACCTGCTGAAAGACTAGACAGAACTTGTAATAAACACTGAGGAAATCCCCCTTTAACACATTCACTATAGTTGGAATTCTAAGATACCATCTTGAGGGGACTGCTGATGTAGCACATGCTTCTTTTGGACATTAGCAATTAGTCTCCTCTTGTTTTACTCTCTTATTTTCTTTTTGTTTCGCTTTTAACAATCAGCTTGACTAGCAAACCCTTCATTAACATAAAATTTTCTGCTCTACAGTTTAGTTCAGCAAAATCAGAAGCGAAGATGCTGCAGAAGAGCACTCAAGCATCAGCAGGAGATACCCATGGTTTTGACATAGCACGCATGCAGCTAAATGCTGGCAACAATATCCAGAGATCAGATTTAGGACAGTTAGCCAGGCATCGAACGCCACAAAGATGAACACCCAAGGCTTTGGTAGCATCCCAAACAACTCAGCATGCACTGCATCTGCCACAACGAGTTAGATAAGCCCAGTCACAACCCTATATGCCAGAAGCATTAATTTAATTTATAACAGCGCTCTTAGCTCCGGCAACTTTTACTTCCACTGTCCACTCAGCTAACCATGCATCCCAAGACCGAGTGCCGGCCCGAGTAACTGCAGGAAGCTCTTTGAAGGCTTTTCAGAGGCAATACTCACTCCCACCGCCACGGCAGGATTTCAGCAGTACCCCTCTCACAGCGCTCAGTGTGCTGCCGGGCTCTCGCCGCCGAGGCTGAGCGGTGCCGGGCTGAGCCCGGAGGGAGCAGGGGCTGCGCTCAGCACGGCCGCACCTCGCCCTGCCCGCACGGCAAAACCAACACACGGCTCTGCTCCTGCACCGATGGACCTCCGCCAGCAGAACGCCTTCACTCCCGATAAACAAACATTACACAGGCGTCTGCACAAGCTGTAAGGAATGCAAATCACACGCGCACCGGAAGCGGGAGGCCTCCAGGCGACAGGAGGATGCCAAAGTTGATGTTAAGTGTAAAAAAAAACCCAACAAAACACCAAAACAAAAACAAACAAACAAACAAAACTATTAACAGTTTTTCCGCCTCTGGAAAATTGCTGCCATTTATTTGGCTGAACTTTCGATTTGTTACCTATGGAATTTAAAGCATAAGAAATGAAAGCTAACACAATCTGAGTCCGTCCCAGGCCTGCAAGTCCCACCTTCGCAGCTGGCGCAACTGAGAATCTCAGCAGCAGAGAGCCACTCTCCCAGGCAGAAAAACCAACTCAGAAACGTCGGGCGGGCCGAACCGCAGCTGCTTCCTGCCTGGGGAGCGCAGCCCCACGGCGGGCAGAAGTAGCGAGAGAGGCCGGAGCAGGGACCCTCTCAGATCTTCTCAGTGGAGGCCTCCACTGCCTCGGGTTCAGATCTCAGCACACCCCGGCCCGCGTTACCTTCCGCCCGCTCTCCCGGCGCTGCCCTCAGGAGCTGCCCCGCGCCCGCCCCTCTCCCCAGCCCGCGCTCGGCCCCGCCCCGCAGGGCGGGCAGCAGCACCGCCGCTCCCCACAGCGGCTGCCCGTGCCTGCCCCGCGCTGGCAGCTCCTGGGGACGCACGGACTCGGGGGGCGGCGGCCCCGCTGCCTCCCTGGAGCATCCCTGGAGCATCCCGGCGGCCAGCCGGGCCCCGCTGGAGCAGGCCCTTGTGAGCGTGGGCAAGAACGGAGCGCCGGGTTGCGGCGGGCTGCGGAGGAAGTAATTTATGTGGATGGTTTGGCTCGTCCTGCTGTTTTGGTTGGTTCTTTAGCATATTCAAGGATTTAGTTACGTTGGTTTCATACTGCGTATTTGCGCGGCACAGAGGTCTTGGAGAGTGCGATAGGGACGCTAAATAGGAGATTACTAATGCAAGCCCAGGGTCTGACACGGGCGTCTGTGGCGTGCTTCTCCAAATAGAGAAGTTTGAAATGGTAACAACTCGTGTTTGGAAAAAGTAGGAAGTTTCTGAGGAAGGAGCCCCAGGGGATGAGTCAGGACTTGGTTCAGTGTTTTCTCAGCGGTATGTTAAAATATGAAACATATTCTGACCCCTCTTTCTCTGACGATGCATGAGTCATAAATACAAAGTGTGATTATTAATTACTATTACATAGTTTTGAACTACAGGGGGTATGTTACAATCATCCTACATTATTGCATTTAAGAAATATGTGGGCAGATCTGCTTCCACAAGCAAAACAACATTTGTTTTAAACAGATTAATTACAGTCTTTGTAATAAGATCTTTGTTCAACGTCTCAGTTTTATTAACTGGTAAAAAAATTTTAATTATGTTTACGCATTTACATGGTCGGAAGGAGGATGAGGCAAAACTAATTTTTTTGCCTACCTTTCTGTAGAAACGTGAAAATGTGCTAGATGGAACGAGTGATCCATCTGTTGTGTTGTCTAAGTGGTATCAAAAGTTTCAGAAATTTTCTCGAAGAGTTAAAAATAGTGAAGCTCTCCCGATCCTTGTGAGCAGTGCGGCTGACCTGCCGCTGAGGACATCAGGGCTCCATGTGGCACTGAAATCTTTGTCACTGCCCATTAAATCAGTAGATAAGCACACCCAGTTGTTCTCTTGGACTGATTTTTGATTTTATCTTTATCTTAATTTGCAGACTAGGGGTGAAGACACTGGGCTGTACTGCACGTGCTCTCCAGCCTTCAGGGTCATGTGCTCCAGTGCTAATCTTGTTTGAGGTGCAACAGGGATTTGCTCTCTGACGGTGCCAAATTACCGCTTTGCACTTTGTGAAAACTGAGCCCAAGTTTCTCATTGGGGTAGTTACAAAGAGAGATCCAAAGCTACTCAGAAATAGTGTAGGCCTTTAATATATTAAGACAAAGAAGCCACGTTTTTATGTTGCAGTATAAAATAGTGCATGTTAATGGAGGCTGTTATTAAAAAGAATGTTTTTGTAAAATATGCAAAAATATACAATGGACAGCAACATTGGATAACTATCTCCTTAAGACTTTCTATTTAATATTTATCTGTCTACTATGATCTTTTGTTTCTCTGTTGTCTTTTATCTCCTGATCTCTGCCTATTAGCACTAATGATGCTGTGAAAAAATGACAAAATGTCAGAATGTTTGAAGTTTCTTTTAAATTTAATGAAAATTATATTCTCCTCAAAAAAATCTGAACAAATGTGGTAGCACCCTAGATTTCTCTATGTGCTGAAATGTCTGGCCTGAAAAAAAAAGCCCAACCCAAAATGAGTTGAAACACTTCAAATGAATACATTTTTCCAGCTTTCAGCAGTCTACATATAGGATTTAAGAATCAAGATAGAGACTTTCAAATTTTTTCTCCCTAACACAATGTGTTGTTTTTGCTTTGATTATTCTCATTGCACAAATAAAACAAAAAATCCAACTGGACTTTATTCCTGAAAGTGTGGTGAAGAAACATTTACAGTACTCTGAGCAGATGTACACATTCTGAAATATATGTATATTCTCATCTCCTAATTTTAAGTCAATAGACTTGGTCCACAGATTATTTTGAAAGCTTAAATTTTATTTAAATTCTGTTAATAGCCAGTAGCTATGTATTTCTATGATTTCCCGAGTTGACTTGAGAATTACATACATTCAAAATGGAAACATTTCCTTCAAACATGAGACAGTTTGAAGCGGTGTACTGCAATAGGACAGTAGACTGTGCTTTGCTGCCCTCAAGCTGATGGATATTTAGCTATATAATAGTCTGCTGTTTTGCAGAGCTCAAAAAATATTATCTGCAGAATGGATTCAAAATATTCTACGTGTATTTGAAAGCTGGAAGGCACTGTTTATGAAATGCTAAATGAATCTTAAAAATTATAAAACTATCTTCTAAGTCTACTCATTTGTCTGTCTGCTCTATCTTTCCTTTATCAATTATTTAGTCAAGCGGGTTTTGTCTTTCTGTTGTTTAGAGATCTAGTGAACAAATAAAAATAACTGTAGTACCAGACATGTTTCTCCACTTACTATTTGTTTCTGACACAGTTTTGAAAAATTAAATGGAAATAATTGTTGTCTTAAGTGCTTAAGTACAGCGTTGTGGGTTTACTTTAACACAATTTTGTACTGAAGTGGAAGACTGCTAATATTTCCGAACTTCAGGATTCCAAAATGCGACACTATGTTCTTTGGGCAGCTGTGGGAATGGGCGTAGGGCTCCAGAAGTACCTCCCATGTGTTCAGAAGTGGTGTGGAGTGATGCACACCTGTCCCCACCGGCTTGGCCAAGTCTTTAGAGCATCCCTAAACAGTCGGTGCACGTGTTTTATAGCCAGCCTCCCGCAGCGCCCTGCTTCGCCCGGGAGCTGTACGTGCTCCCTTGGAGCATTCCTAACTTACGAAAGTATTTGTCATATATTGGACTTCTCTTCAAGAAAAATTATAAGCAGTTCAGCGTGGAAAAAATGCCACATGTAGTGCTGCAGAGAAAGCATTACAATTTGCAAAGCCTTATACTTCTTGTTTTAAGGAGCAGCAACGAACATACTTGCTATGAAACGAAGGCTCCAGAAGCCCCTTTTGGCGCTGTTCAGATGTCCTTGGGGGCAGCAGAGCAGGCGGCTGAGACCTTGCCCGGAGCCCGGAGCTGCCCTCAGAGGCTGCTGGAGCGAGCGTGGCCCGGCTGCGGCGGCTGCTCCCGCCTTCAGTCCGAAAACAGAGCAGCTGCGGCTGCCAGCTCTGGGAGCTGGCGTTCTCCAGGCGCTTCTCGAACTTTGACCGGCTCCATGCTCTGACCACATACTTCACTGGGGAACCCTGGGAATGAAAACATTTTCCTAATATCTAACCTAAATCGCCCGCGACGCAGCTTCGTGCCGTTCCTTTGAGTCCTGTCGCTGATCACCACAGAGAGATCGCTGCGTGCCCCTCTGCTTCCCCTCACGAGGAAGTTGTAGACTGTGCTGAGATGTCCCCCCAGTCTCCTCCAGGCTGAACAGATCAAATGAGCCTAGCCGTTCCTCGTATGGTTCCCTGGGTTCGAGCGTGGGCGGGTCTGAGGGGCCGCTCAGTTCAGCCGTTACCGCCGCCCCGCGCTTTGAACTTCCCGCCCGCCGCCCGCGCTGCGCCTTCGCCGCCGCAGTTTCCAGACTCGGCGGTCGGCAAAACTGCCCGGTGACCGCGGCCTCTCTGCGTCCCCTCTCGGGGCGGTGCTGCGGGTGGCCACTGGTCCGGTCCGCCCCGTTCCCTCGGGTCCGCCCCAGGCTGGTGTCTCCGGTGGCGGCGAATCTGTCGGGCTGGTCCTGCCGCTAGCGCGGTTTGTGCGGTTGTCAGGGAGAAGCAAGATGGCGGCCGCGGCGGTGGAGGAGGACACGGAGCTGCGGGACCTGCTGGTGCAGACGCTGGAGAGCAGCGGGGTGCTCAATAAGATTAAGGTGCGCGAAGAAGAGCTCCCGCCGGCGGGAAGCGTTGGTTGGTGCTGGCGGCGCCTCGCGGCCCTGCGGAGTGTGGGAGGACCGAGGCTGCGTCCCCGGCTGGAGCGCTCCCTCGGCATCGCGGCCTGGCGGTGGCGCCTGCTTTCCCCGTGGTGTTCGCTGGCCTCTCGTGGCGGAGCTGGTGCGAGGGCCCGGGGCCTGACCATCGCACGGTTCTGCCCTGCGGCCGCGGGAATTCGGGATCCCCCGGGCGGGCAGAGCGAGGGGAGCACGGGGAGCCCGGGCCCGGCTGTGCGCGTTCCGCACGGTGCACTCCGGTACCGTGCGGCCGCAAGAGCTCCCTGGCTGCCGCCAGACTGACTGGGAGCAATGGGCAGCAGCGTGGTGCGGGACGGGGCGGGTGAAGTTAATACCTGCTTCGATACGGAAAGCCCTTGCTGAAAATTTCAAGCGGGAGTTGTGGGTCGCTATTTAAGCACTTGCTCTTCTTGAGTGTGGATTGCTTCAGTTGTACCTTGAAGGCTTGCTAAGTATAGAAACTCTCTGGACATGCTACCTGCTTACAGGGAACAAATAACGCTATGTTAAGAAAATATACGGACGACAGTGGAGTGCACACTGCTAATGAATCTGTGGTGTAGCCTGAGCTTGAGTCAGAAAGGGTAGGAAAATTGGTTCCTTGTATTCTTGTTCAAATTAAAAGCTTCCAGCACTATTAACTATTGTGTATCATAGAGAGCAACACAGGTATGGAAGCCTAAAAATAAATGGGTTTCCTTCAAGGCTGGAGGAGAAATCAAGTGTAACTTTGAGGTCGGGGATGGTGGTGTTTATCTACAGTGCTCTGTTTTAAGTCTCCAGAGGTGGATGGTCAATGCTGATATTTCAAGAACTGTTCAGCAACTGAAGTGGTTTATGGAAGTGAGAGCATAATTGTATATGTGTTTTCAAGTTTACTTTTCAGCAAAATAATATTCAAAACCATGTTGTTCATCCCTTTCAGATAGATGCTCCTTATATAAGTTCTGTAAGTGAATGAAGATTCTAGCTTAAGTAACTGTGTTCTGAGTAGTGAGACATTTCTAATAGATATCAGAGAGGCCTTTTGGGCTACCTGTTAACCACTCACAAACAATGCAAGTATGGTGATAGTAAAATTGTAATTTTAAAAAGCACAGCAAGGCAATTGGGTCACATTGAGCTCATGAACTGTAGTCTCTTAATTCCTACCTTTGTGTAGTAGGTAAATTTTCATACTATAGTTGCCGGGCCATTGAGTTTTATGTGAATAAATTTATTGCAGTTCGCTATTCTATACTGCTTAAAGTGTGCGGTATCCAATGCTGTGTAAGGTGCCATTACTGCAAATTAGAAAAATACAAAATGCAGCCTCCTTGAGACAGATTATGTCTCTCTTTGATACAAGGCATGTTTAATGACTGATATGCTTATGGCTAAGGCTCTTGACTGGAAGAACTCGTGGTGGTTTTTTACTTAGCTGTAAACCTTAATTGGTATGTGAGTTTGATGAGTGTTGATTGGCAGTGTTAATGACTTACAGATTTTGTTCTACTATTACCTGACAAAAAGCCTATTGCTGGAAGAATTAAGCTTTAACAAGGCTTCTTAAACTGTCATCTTTTAATTGAAATTAGATTATACCATCCATTAAAAAAGTTGCAGTCATCCTTTTATTAAAATTAATTAAACTTGATTTTGTTCAATAGTGTTTATCTATTATCTATAAATTTTTTATTATGTGGTAGAACTGAGCATTTATATGTTATCAAAACTGATGCTTATTTTGTACTTTAGAATGAGAACTGATGACTTTTCAGGATGGATGAGGCTAGAAAGCTACAGATAAAGTATTTGTGGTTCATTGAAGTAGCTACATTAAGGAGAAAAATTTGTGGTCAATGTATAGCTACATTGGAATGAAACACTGGAAGGATTAGAATTCAAGGGGAATTATTTCAGTGGATAGAATGTATCAGAGACACATTCTGTAACGTATTGAGAATAATTTTTAGAAAGGAATTTATTGTCATAATTTAGTTCTCTACCAAAACACGATTTTATAATGGCTTGCAGTTTATTAGTTTATTCTTATTTTGAGATATAATTTCTTGAGTGCATTGGGGTTGATGTAAATTATTTAGTAAATTATTTTAGAAAAAATGTTACTTACATGACATTTTAAAAATTTGTTCATGAGTTTTGTATTTGTCTTAAAGTTTGAGTACTGGAGTAATTAATAAAGTAATACTGAGAAAACTCGAAGTTGTATAAATGTATTTGCTGCTTGCAGTTGAGAATTCCCTGTATTCTCTAAACTGCAATATGTGTGAATATATATACACACATAAATATGTATATAGTACAGCTGTATACTATATATAGCTTGTTGATCGTTGGAATTAGCCTGATGATTAAAACAGCTTTCTAATGAATTCTGTAAACACACAATATAACTGTAGATATTTGTATTTCAGTGAAAATTATCACTGTTTCCATGTGATGGTGTACAAATAGGGGTGTTCTGTCTTGAAGAGAATGTGATCTTTCTCCTAGGGAGGCTGTCGTCATTGAGCAGGAGGAGCCATTATGCTTCTTGTGTATTTCTTTGTTATTTTATTTTGATTTGGTTTGTATCTTTTAATCTCTTGTAGTGGAATGATTTAAGTTTATATTACCTGAATTTTGCATCTTCTCTGGAACTTGCTGTTGCTGCAGTTGCATGAAGGGGTAGCTTCACTAATGTCAAATGCCTAGTAGAGTTTTTGGCCAGGTGGTAGTGCTAATATCTTACTAATCTGTTTCAAAACCTGGACAGCTGAGGTACAGTCAAGTGGTGTGATGTTAGAGGGGATAAAAGTACTATTTTTTAATATGAGCATGTTGTCCTGTTTGTTTTTGCATCTTCCATCCATGTACGGTAATAAACAGTGCTTTTAAATGTCTTATTATATGCTAGAGGATGAGAACCTTTACAGATTTTGCAGATGGAGGTCACAGGGAAGGTACTACTGAGTAATGTTGGTAGAGATGTTGCTGGTTATGGTTTGACACCAGCCTTGGATTGTGGTGCATATAGACTGGTAGAGATTTTTATCCTGGTTCACGTAGAGGTTTAGCCTGGGTTGGTCACCAGCAGTTAAACAACTCAATGTTCTGCCATGTCTCTTTCCAGAGCAATGCATCTGCTCTGTATCTGCCAGGGTGTATGACAGTTCTTTTTGAGTTAGGAAGTGGAGATGCTGAAAGTTGTGCAAAAAGGCGCCCATATGCCACTAAATTTTACAAATGTGAGAGATTGTTTATGCTTGGGCATGCATGGGGTTGTTCCATGATGCTGGAGCAGATGGCAGTTACACATTCCTGTGCTATAGCTGGAAGGTCTCTGAGCATTAGCCTGCAAAATCTTATGCATTACTTTAATAATTTCACTGCCCTAAATCACATGTTTAACCACACCATCCTCTGATGCACATCTTGTGAGTGCAAGCTTGCAGGAGATTTTGCACCTCCAGCTGGTCCACTGCAGATCTCTGGAGTGTGTCCCATATTGGCACTTGCTGAACTTGCCTACCCCGTGTTTCTTAGGGAATACATAATGTTGCCTGTATGGCTTCAAAAACTGTGTGTTCAGCTGCAGAAGTGGGTTGAGAAGAGTGGTAGCATTTGCATTTGGCAGGCTGAAATTTATGTTTTGGTTTCTGCTAATGAGTGTTGGATGAAGAAAGAAGCCCAGGACTTCCTCAGCAAAAGCTGCAGAACTCAAAGGGTTTGTAGAAATGTTGAGAGATGCACGAAGCAGACAGAAAAGCTCTGTTAGCTAGCAGACAATGTCATACTCAACTGTGCCATAGGTACAAAGCAGTTTATGAACCTAAAGTTCACACTTCTTTACCTAATATTCCACAGCATTTGGATAACAGTCTTGGAAAGCCATTGCTCATTCATATGAGATACTGCCCCAGGAATAGAAAGTATGAATAAAGTTTGATAGGAAAAAATTATTTTGATGAGATCTCTTTGGAAGGTGTTGGGATATTGGGATTGAAGGTGAATTTTGTAGCTGTACAAAGGAGACAGAATGCAAGGAGCAAGCCATATCCAGAGTTTGTGCTTATTATAAGAAATCATCTTGGCTACTGATGTGCCTACAGCCTTCGAGGTGCAGAAATGTGTTTGAGGTTTACAAGTATTTTGTTGAAATACATTAGGAAACATTGTCTGAAATTTTATCCTAGGAAAATCAGATCTCTTGCTTAAGTCCTGGACAAATCTATTCTAGCACAATCAAAGACAAATACTACCAAAAACATTCCCAGAAATTCCATGGACTTGCTAAATACTATACATTTTGGAGCCTCCAAGTGGGAGGTAGTTACAGGTTACAGGTCATCCTTCAGTCCTGAATGGTCTCTATCTTATCCTTTTACTTTCCATCCAGTATCTGCTATGTAAGATGCTGTGGATGGCTTTACAAGCATACTGCTAAATCAGACCAATAACCTTGTTAATGTAGGTGCTTTTTGTCTTCCTATTAAAAGCATATTTCCAAATTAGACAGGCATTTTTTGAGATGCCACCTTAAAAGTGTATTTGGGGAGCTCTTGAGATGATGAGAACTGTTACCCGCTTTTCCAGGGAACTGCAGATTAAGGGAGCTGTTTTCATGGGCAGTACTTAGGATGCATGCAAAAGGGTCTCTATTTGGAATAGGGTAAACTTGCCCGGGTTCTAAAGAGGAATACTGTAGTTCAGTGCAGAAAACATGCTTTTTTCATGGACTTCAATTTCTGATTTATAGTACAACGACAGTCAGTAAAAACCAGTGTTGTCTGATGAGCTGTAAATGCCTGGGAGGAAAACGGGAAACTTAATTTTGTTTCAAAACACTGACCCATACATTTCTCTAACACAGACAGTATTTGTCACATACAATGATAGCCTTACTTGTTTTAGCCAAGTTCAGTGAAACCAAATTGCTGTTTCATTGACATGAGCTCTTGCCTGATAAAACTGCTTAGGGATAGAAGAGAATGGGTATCTGTCACAGTATAAGAAAGAAATCTGTAGGCTTGATTGATGTAAGAGCGATAGACTCATCATCTTACTCTTCAACATCTGACTCTGTTGACATAACCCTGTTTTATTGAAGACTTAGAAATAATATGGGTGGGGAATTAGAATATCAAGATTTGGTCTGCTTTACTACTAGACAGTGAATAAAATTATTCACGGTGTATTTGGATTGTGTTGAATACTGCTAGCAGAATGAGGCAGTGTGGAATAGGGAAGTATGGAAAATTACAAGAACAATGTATGAAACACCTATTAGGCTGGTGCCAAAGGCTACTAAGGCAAGGAGAATTGCAATCCCTTCATACCTATTAAAAACAAAAGAAGTGTGAGAAGAATACTGTAAGTGCATTAATCTGTGTACTTAAATAAACCTTCATATCTGCTGGTGGGAGCAAATTGCTGTGGCTGTACCTGATACGATGGTGATCTCAATCTCTGGTGTTCAAATTCTCTGTGACTCAGGTCCTGAAAAGCCTATATGACGCTGTCCATCCGACAGGTGTAGTATGATTCATCTTGTAGTAGGGTGATTATTCCTTTGGCCTCAGCTTTGTTATTTTTGCTTTTTACTTTCTTCTGCATGAAGTTGAGAATTACTGCTTTAACCTCACACAAATTCTAGTGTATGGTTCTTTGTCTAAATTTATTGAGATGATATTTTGAGAATATTATGCTATGGTCTGAGCAGTACTCACCTCAAAGGATGAAGGTCAGTGTGTTGCAGTAGTGTAAACTTTTCTTGTGGGAAGAGTAGAGGAATGTGTAACTTCAAATACTGCAATGCTCGCAGGCCTGGAGGGTCGATTGCAGGGCTGTGTATCTGTGGAAAGGCTTTAGGGTGGTATTCTAGATGATGCAGGTAGGATAAAGGGAGGTGTAAATACCAGTGGCATTGTCTTCTGGTGGTCAGCTCCTGACCTTAAGTTTATTAATTGGGCGGTAAAGTAAAAAAGGTGAACCAGCTATTCATGGGGAAAGACATCATCTGAGAGAAATTGACCATGTGTCATTAAATAAATAGGAAAAGGAAGAAAAGCACCTCTGTTAGTACTTAAAAACCATTGGATTGGACGTAGAGGAGTGGAGCAGGCAAACAGTCCTAGTTAAGTGGGAAAAAAAAGTGACAGTTTGATATTGTTCCAGAATCTCAGAACAGGTCAGACTCTGAATTAGCTGATGTACTGGCAACTACTTTCAGACAACTTTATTCTCCAGTCCCATGATCCAGACTATTAGGGGGATTTGCCCCTACCTCCATGCATAGAATGGTATGTTTTCTTTTGAACAGTTGTAACAGCCAGTCAGGAATGCTTTGTTATTTTTATTATCCTCTTATGTAAATATATTTTGTTTCTGTAACCTAAGTGACAAAGAAATTCCTGCAACTGTTTCAGGTTTGTGTTAGCGAGGTAGAACTAAATAAACAAGTTATTAGCTGTTGGTTGCAAAGTTAAATGAAAACTGATTTTGTAAGAATAATATTTAAGTTAAAGGTTGTGTAAAAGGTCTCACCAATTGACAACTGTACTCCAATACCTGAAAAAAAGGGAGTAATAATAAATTAATTGCTTATAAGAGGATTTTCTGATTGAATGCTGTATCCAAGCAACTGAAAAAATGTGATTGCAGTGTCTGTATGACCATTGCATATAATTGTAGTAAGCATTTTACTCTTCTTTTGGTGAGAAATCCTTTTAGCTTTTTTGCATTATATTTTGTCCTTCATCTAGGTGTCCAAAGAGGAATTTCCTTAAAAATGAAGTGTTTGTTTTTCCCATGAAGGATATTTGGGTTTGGGTTTTTTTTATTTGGTTGTTTTTTGGATGGGATTTTTTGTTTGTTTGTTAGGGTTTGATGTTTGGTGGTTTTTTTTGTTTGTTTGGTTGGTTTTTTGTTTGTTTGGTTTTGGGGTTTTTTGCTATGTTGGGGTTTTTTATGGGTGGGCATTTGCTTTTGGTTTTATTTTTTTGGGGGGAGGGACCAATTACTTCATGTTTAGTTACCTCTTATAATATATAGGAGAAAGTCCAGACATTCTTCATATTGGTTTTATTCTTAGTTGTGGAAATAATATTTACTTTTAAATTCTGCCTTTTTTTTTTTTTTTTGCTGTTGAGAGAACTTTAATATGCTGTCTTTTCTAGTTTATTACTGCCTGACTTACTTCAAAATGTTAGATTAAGAATTGATTAAAGTGGCAAACTAATTAATCCAATGTATGTTATCCATTACTCATTCAGTGAAAGTAGAAAAAACTGCAGTGCTTATAAAAATTTTTAAAAAGTAGACAAGGCTTAAGCTTCAATATCCAAAATAGTCCTTAGAAGAATTCTGATTCTTTATAATAATATATTTAGAATCAGGTCGGTAAACCATTACTATCAGGAGTATTTGAATGACTGTGATCATCTTCTTTTCCTTGAGAAATTCTGGGGGTTTGAGTGTAATCTGACAAGAAATCATAGCAATTTGTATATCTTAAAGTTTAGTTTTTAATGGGTTATTACACCGTATTTGTTCATATTTCCTGAATGAATTGCAAATAAAGGGTAGGTGTTCTGGAGTTGCCTGAAAGAGATGGATGTTTAACTCTCAGAAGAAACTAATAGGAGATAATTTAGGTACTTTGGAATATTTTTATGTACAAAGAAATAATTTAGGTTGTCTTGTATCAAATTATGCTGCCCCCTGCCTTGTTCTCAGACTGGAAACTATTATTTCTCTGCCTCAAGTAACATTGCCTGTAATCTTAAGTGTTTTAATTGCAGTGATACAGATTACAGTCCATGCCAAGTTGCTTGAGGAGAAACGGATAGCTGTGAAGCTACTTGCTAACTCTTTGCATCCTATTTGCTTAGGAAAAAAGTGCTTGTAGAAATGTTGTTTTGTTTTTTATTTGGCAGGCAGAGTTACGAGCAGCTGTGTTTTTGGCATTAGAAGAACAGGAGAAAGTAGAGGTAAGAGAACCTTAAAAAATAAATCAGAAAAATCATCCTTTGTGTAGAATTAAATAGAATAGCTTTAATACTTTCTATTTATGAAATGTAACAAGATGAAAAGATGTATTTCTGCATAAGATTCAAAAGAACACAAAACAGGACTATCAGGGTGTTTCCTGATGTTTAAAAATGAGAATTGTTAAATAGCCTTTTGAAATTATCATTTTAAGTGCCTGTCTCTGCTGGGTTTATATGGCTTCTGTCCAGTTGACCAGAATAGCTAAATATTTTCTCCATCAAATACATTTTTTAAAAAAAATACCTACCTGACTGATCAAGATTTTATCAAATCAGAATAATGTCTTTTGAAATTGAAAATATTGTATTGGGGTACTTTGTCAAGTGTATTTCAAAAGCAGTTTAGTCCAGTAAAATGCCAATGCTAATGTTTACGGTATTTCCCATAAGGATGTTGTAGGCTTGCTTCAGAAAAATTTGCTTTAACACTTAAGGATGAATTTTCAATAAAGAGATGGACTATATACTGATACTTTGGCAGTATATTAATTAATATTAAAGGAATGAGATACTGATTCATGATTGCATAACAGTACTGCTGTGGTATACAGATACCAGTTTTGTGTTCTCTTCTACTACCAACTTTGCTTCATTTCCTCTGTCTTTCCATTTTCTAGAATGGGGAAGTAGAGTGCTGTCTGTCCAGCCTCTCTGCTTCAAAAGGAGAGGAATGTAAAACTGTTGTATTCCTCTACTGGTTAGATGGTTGTGCTCTTTCTGGAACAATGCTTAACTGAAACAGGCAATATTGGGATGTTAGTAGGGATGGGAAGTAGTTACTCTATGATATGAGGTTCCATATTCCAGAAATTTAACATAAGATAGCTGAAGAAAATGTGGTGGAAGAGTGATATAGAACAGTGCTATCTCTTAATGGGAAGCTTCAGGATATTATGGAGCATCCAGAGAATAACCTCCCACACTACCTGGAGAGTAATAGCAATAGTTCAAGTAACATGAAGAGAGATTTGCTACAGTACATTTCAGCTCACCATTTCTCAAAAAGCTTACGTGTATCATGACATTGATACTGGTGACATAATAATACTTACCACTACTCTGAATTCTTAAATATTAAGCAAGATTTCCTTTTTTCAAGTAGCACTTCCTTTTGTGTTATCATTTGCAATTGTCGTGATAAATACCTATAACTGATCCTTTTCTTATCTGGGATATCCATTCCATCGTAGGAATAGCATTTAGAATTTGTTTTGGAAAATCCAGAATGATTTTGACAATGCCAGACATAGCATATTGATTTATTTCTGTTTAAAAATTGAAGTGGGCAAATCCAACAAGGGAGAAAAAAAATTTTCATAATATTTTTGAAGGTGTTTTAATTAATAGAAGATTAGTATTGTTTTGTGTTCTAATAATTAGTATGGTCCACACTTCGTCTGGAAGATTTGTAAATTCTCATTTTTAAAAAGTTGGACTGAATTGCCTTAAACTTTGCACTATATTAGAGGAGCAGTTTGGGAAGTTAGTAAGTTAGCCTCTTAGCACCTCTTCAGTCATTAGATAAATAAAAATCAGTATGCTGTTGAGAATTTTGATGAAATTACTTTAGCTCTGAGACAAATTTAATTTGCTTAAATAAATTTATTGCTACATAGCTTTTACTTGTACTTGTAGAATTCATACAAAGGTAGAGTTTTAAGAAGTGAATTGCACAGGCAGGGCATCATTGTGTGGCAGAGTTCACCAAAACATTAGCTTGCTGTGTTTTTCAGTTTCTTGCTAGCATATAGATGACATTAATTGCTGTTTGGTTTTTTGCTTTTTGACAGAACAAAGCACCTCTGGTAAATGAAAGCTTGAAGAGTTTTTTAGGTACAAAAGATGGTAAGTTATTTGTTTAGTGTATACTTCTCAAGATAATAAAAATAGGAGACAAAGGATTAAATCTTTGAATCTTATTAACAGTTAAATTTCCATTACATTAAGTATGCTTTTGTTCCTTTCAGATGTCCTAATTACTACTCATTCAGAATAGAGTTAAACCTATAATTTTTAAAGTTAATATTGCTGAAGTTGTATTTTTAATTAAGATGATTAAGGCATTGAAGTTAATATTTCATGACACCTTATAGTTGTGCTAACGCAGAGACATTCTAGACCAATAGGAACAGTAGCCAGTGAAAACTAATAAGAGTACAGGTACAGGAGTGATTGCACATATACAACAAATGTCAAAATTATGTTTTTAAATCAGCTGAATAGTTAAAAAAATGCTGCACATGACTTTTGTAAGCAGTCTGTAATGCTCTTGCAGTATTACTGGCATAAATGATTTTGATATGACATCCAAGTTCAAGATTACGGAGTTACTATATGAACTTGCTTTGAGGTTTGCTGAATGTCTAAACTATGTCCATACTGAAGCCATGTGTGCTGGTGTTAATAGTATATCATTGAAATAAGATTTGTTTCTGTCTGGTGTATTTTAACTCTACTCATTTTCTTTTTAGGTCGATTGGTAGCAGGTCTTGTTGCAGAATTTCTGCGGTTTTTCAATCTTGATTTTACTTTAGCTGTTTTTCAGCCTGAATCAAGCACAGTAAGATATACTGGTTTTGTTTGTATGCAATGCTCACTGAGTGCTTCGCAATGAATGCAGAAGCTATGGCAGATTTGTTTAAACCACTTACTCGTTTCTGTTAAAAATATTTTTTTTATATTTTGTCTGTAGTAGGTACCTAGTGTCATGAAAATACTTTTTTCAGGAAAGTGGGCTAAATATTAATATTTTTCTTTATCAAAATCAGTGCTAGATAATAATTTAATTTTGAATTAACAAGCTGATAATTTTTGTGGAATCATATAATAGTATATGAATCCTGCACACCCCTGCAACATTCTTTGCCACTAACTTTACTATGTCATAATATTAAGTGAGTATTGTTACATGAAAATTAAAATAATCATCTACTCTGAGAGAAATTTCAGTGACACAAAGGACTTTGGGCAGATACACTTGACAAAAAGTAAATGACTAGATTAGTTTGGTTGTGGCCCAACTGATTGCTTTAAGGCTGTAAACCCTTTTAGAGGGTTTTCATCATCTTTGTCCCTTTGTCTCTTTTTATGATATAAAGGTTTTTAATAATAATCTTGGGTTTGAAGCAGTTTCACTTCACTGCAGAATTTCTCATTATATCTCAGTACTTTTTTGTTTGAATTCGGTTTAAATACTTACTATATTAAAAATCCATTTTTTTCAAATCAATAAATTAGCTGACTTCTATTTCTCAGAGCCTCATGTTTCTTTATAGGGGCTTATTCAAAGAAAATCCCATAGAACTTCGTTCTTTGCAAAATATCCTTATCCAAACTAGTTGCTAATTTATTACTAGAACACATTTGTACAAATAGTCATGTTCATGCTACCAAATAGAAACAAATGAAAACAGCCACACTTTATGTTGTGTTGCCACTCACTCTTGGGAGCAGTGCTTCATTTGTATTGTAAAGGCGTCTTACGCTCTTTGAAACACCCCTTCTGTTTTCCAATAAATGTGTCTATTTCACCTATTGCAGAGCCTAAAGGAAATTTGCCAAAGTGAGCTGGCCAAGACTGCTGTGTATGGTGCTGAGAGATTTGACTTTGTCTCTACTAGCCTCTGCCCCTGAGCAGTTTCTTGTAATGTCTCTTTATCCAGTGTGCTTGACTAGTGGTGGATCACCAACTGGTTTGCTTGACCTATGTTCTGACAGGAAATTTCACTATATGATCATAAGAGATCCAGATGAATTGGTGCCCTTTGCAGTGTTGCCATCTGGGGTTGTGCTAACCGACCTGGGTTTGCTGTAGCACTCTGCTTCTCCTATAGTGTGAAGTTCAATTTCAAAAAGTGTTGGGTTTTTTTTGTGGAGTTTTTTTGGATGATACTGAATTGCTTTCATCCCTTTTTCTGTCCAAACCTATGTTTTTTTTAATGTGAAACAGAGACTGAAAGTAAGTGTTGACTTAGGCAAGCGTATGCACAGGAGTGGCAACTCCCCATCATGCATGAATTTGCTGGGACCTCTGGCTGGGTGTCCTTGGATCCACTTTTAAATGTGACAGGCTAAAGTAATTGGGCCATATAAATTCTTAAATCCCAAAGCATGCTAATGATGGCTTCTTGCATATTTAAAATAACTTCATATAATCTGTGACAAGTTCAGGTACAGATTGGAAGTAAATTATGCAGTAGATGGTAGATGTGTAGATGTGGTGCTTAGAGACATGGTGTAGTGGTAGATTTGATGATCTTAAGCGTCTTCTCCAACCTGAGTGATTCTATGATTTTATTACTTTAGTCCACCAACAGCAAGACATCATAATTAATCACTGTTTAGTTTAGGTGGAGGTGTGTTCAGTAGGATTTTTTTATATTACAAAATTTATCTTATGTTTTCTGACCGTTATTTCAATGTTGTGATTCTTTTTTTCCCTGTTGTCCCCTCAGCTGAACGGCCTTGATGGTCGAGAAAATTTAGCTCGAGATTTGGGAATTATGGAAGCAGAAGGTGTTGTGGGTGGTCCCCTGTTGTTGGAGGTTGTTAGGAAGTGTAAGCAGAAAAAGGCTTCAGGTAGTGAAGAAGTAAGTAATACTAACTTGAAATTTCTTTCTTTATAATTCTTTATTCATTTTTTTAAATGATGAAAAATAAACTGAAATTATGAACACTTGGCTATTGTTATACTGTTTCAGGTCTGTATTATATTATGCCTTCAACTTAATCAGAAAGATAAGAGAGAGATAAACTTTATGACTATTGCTTTTAATACTACCCTAGGGCTCTTTATTAATATTCTACTGCAACAAAGTAGCACATTGTGAATCTAGATTAATGACACAGAACACTGTGTCACTTATTTTCTAATTTCTGGTATGGTTTGATAACACTTTTATCTGTACTTGTGTTGCTTGGCATAATTCTAATTTTAATATGATCTGAAAAGCCTTGAATGAGTTTTGTCAAAAGCTTTAAAGCTCTACTGAAAACATAGGTACTTAAAATTACATATATTTAAGTATTGAACTTCTTGAAGGCAATGACAGCAGTATTTGAATGGAATAGATAGATAATGAATATGTTGATTAAGTGAATTAAACCCAACCAATAGCATTTGATTGTGACTTGAAAGAAAGTATTCTACGCTCAGGATGTGTTCAGTGTCCCAAAGAAAACTTAAATTCAAGAGTAGTTGTCATAGACTTCTTAACATTGCAATTTTCTGTCACATGAAGGGCTGTTTCCTTGAGCCCTTGTATTTTCTTGTGTTTGATCAGTCTGGGAATGCCCCAGGAAAGCCAAGACCTTTGTGGCTGGCCAGACTGTCAGTGTCCTGTTATGGTGACTCCACTGAGCAGTCCTTCTATTGGAGAGTGTTTAACTGATTTGATGAGGGACATGTGCCAGCAGTGTATTGGAATCATATCCCGTAGTGCAATTTAGAAAGGAGAGCCCCTCCTGGATCTCCTCACTCTCTGATTTCCACACCAGTCATAATGTGTGACTATAACTTCCCAGTTTTCTCTAGTTCTGCCCTCAGTTGTCTTCCTGGTGTCAAGGTTTGCATACTGTCCAAGTGAGGATGGTAGCCTTGTTTCTTGTTGGATGCAATTATCCTAGGATCAGGGAATTGTCAAGATTGAAAGAGACCTTTACGGTCATCCAATTCAAGCATCAGCATAGCGCCATCACTGTAACCCCTAACCCACAGCACCCAGCACCAGATTCAGATGCCTCTTGAATGCCTCCAAGGGTGGTGACTCCACCACCCCTCTGGACAACCTGTTCCAATGACTGACCACCGTAATAGTGAAATATTTCTTTCTAATATGGAATCTGGATACCTTCTGTCTCATTTTAAGGCATTTCCTCTAGACCTCTCACTGCAGGAACAGTAGAAGAGACTGGTCCCCACCTCACTACACCCCCCCAAGCATCTTGTCTAGACCAGCTGCCTCAGCCATTCCTCTTTGGACATGTTTTCTATATCCTTCATGAGTTTCACTGCCCTTCTCTGGACATGCTCCTGCACCTCAGTATCTTTTCTAATTTGAGGGGCCCAAAACTGAATGAAGTAGTTGAGATGCAACCTCACCAGTGCCAATTATTACAAAATTAAATTTAAGTTTTAGTAAGTGCTTATTTGAAACTTCTTAGGTGGCTCCAGTTCTAAGTGACAGCCAGTGCCCCACACCAAAATCATCTGATGGACGGTCAAGTGCACACTCCATACCAAATAAGGTAAGATTAAATATAATGAAAAGCTTTATAACATACATGAGATGAGTAAAAGAGAGAACCCCTATGAAACTGCACGTATGACAGCATTCACTTAAATGATCTGCAATTTCAAAATATTTATTCCACTCAGCAAAACTTACATATATGATTCCAAGCAAGGATGAACTGTTTGTTGTGCTTATACTTTTCTGGCATGACATAGTACAGGGCCCAGAACAGAAAGTAGCTGTACCTTCCCTCTTATTGTAGTCTTAATTTTCAAAAACAATTCTGTTCCTCTAGGATAGGAAGTAAAAATATTTTTATTACTACCACTTGTGGGTTTAAGTACTTTTTCCTGCGCTAGAAAAACTGAGCTACTGCCAGCAATTGAATGTGATTCTGTGACTGAGATAAAATAGCCTTGGTATGAAAAAGACATACCAAGGTAATTTTAACTTTGATGGCCTTTGGTTTAAAAATTTGGCTTCAGCCTTCTGAATGAAAGTTCATGACTGATAAAAAAATACTTCACAGTACAACCTGCATACATATTGGCTGGATTTAATAATACTTTTTGTTTTGTTTCAAAATTGTACTGCAGTTATTTTGTAGAAAGGAAGCTAATGTAGTAAGTCTTTTACTGGCTTAATTTTAATAAGTCTAGGAGAAAGTAAAAATAGCAGTGCTCCTTGCTAGGTAGTAATATAAAAACATTTTTCTTTCTCAGCACCTTGATTATCTAGGTAAATTAGAATATTATACTTGGCCACAAAGCCATGCTAAGTTACAGCTTGAGTTGTATGACTTGATGTTAAAGGTATGCACATGAAATTGTCCTTACATTCTGGACTGTAGGTCTGAGCCGTAAGCATGAGAAGAAGATTGAAAAGTTACGTACTTTTAAAGTCTCGCTTTTATCATTTTTGGTTTTAGTATTTGAGCGAATGTGTCAGTAACTCCAGTTTCCTTATGCTTATTACTTTAGACCTAATACTATATTGCAGAGATTACCATTTTATATGGAATTTAGAGTAATTTTCATGGGTTTAAATTGATTTCTTTTGAAGACAATGGCTATAATGAAGAACTTTTGTCAAGATGTTGCAAAATAACATGAATAAAGTGTAAGAATCAGTCTGTAGATTACTTTATTTGATAACCAAGATATTTTTTAATTGTTTGCTTTTATAATAGAAGTGATGTAGATAGCATAGCAATGCACAGGATGGAACAAAATATTTTAATGGCAGCAGCAATAAAGCACACTTTCTAAAGTGAGAAAACAACTTTTTTCTGATGTGATTCTTGATGATACTAATGAACTTACTAATACTTTTCAGGAATTTGAGGTCATATTTTAAAAAGCGATGCTAGGTGTATGTTATGTATTGAGCATTTATATATACACTTAGATTATTACATGACACGAATACTTACTCCAGCCTTTATCTTCCAAGGCTGCTGAAAACACTCAGAGTGATACAAGTGTCTCATCAGGGGAAGCAAGCAAAAGAAGTATTCATTTTCTGCCTAATGAAACAAAACTAGATCCTCAACTAGAAAACAAAGACTTGAATACCAAAGAAAAAAGTGATCCAGTTGTGGATGAAGATGATGTAGAGGGAGATTCTTTCTTTGATGACCCTGTACCCAAACCAGAAAGAACTTATAGCTGGTAGGTAATGTGGATGTTCTTCTTAATACATGGTTTATTTTGTCCTCTGTATGCTTGCAGACATTTGAGAACTATTCGTTATTTGATTATTTGCTTTTGTAACTGTTCAGATCTATAACGTTTTGTTTCCAAAATATTCGCGTCTCTGATTTTGTTCTATTTCATGATTCTATTCTATGCACAGTGTCCTCTGGGATCTCTTGGATGTACTATGACTGGAAAAACTTGTATCAGTTTAAGGTGCATCAGTTAGGGTATCTAATGTCCCTGGCCTGTTTCTTTGGTGGAATGAACACGTGTGAGGCACAGACATCAGTGTTTCTTCTTGCAACAGAGCTGCACTGGTGATCTGTACTAAAGGAAGTGGACAGTGATAGGGACAGTGCATTAAATATCAGTATGACTATGTAAGGAATAGAAAAAAATACTCTAAACTGTCTCCACAGACTATAGTAATAAGGAAAGTTTTCTTACAGCTGAGCATTTTCTCTTCACATTGCAACACCTTTCATGTTTTCAGTGAAGTGTGGTTACTTCTGCGTCTGCCAATTTTGGAGATGCATCCAAAGCACGTTTTTTATTGTTCATCTGTGTTGTCTGATGACTGAAAAATGCCATTTGAATCAAGACTAGTGACTAAACCATACAGCAGCTTCATTATAACACTGAAAAAACCTATCTTTCTGTTACCATGTTGAGTTATCTTGAAGCTTAGCATAGATACGCACGGTTTTGAGCAATGCTGCAAGATCATTTCTTGATGTTCTTTTGCTGTGCTCAAGTAATCAGAGAATTGCTCTGGCTTAGCAGACATTAAAAAGAGGTTGCAGAATCATTTTTAAGTAAGTTTGGTGGTTGGCTTTTCCCCCCAGCTATGCTGATATTGGGCAGAGCAGCATAAGCTTTTTTTGTATTACTGTTGCAGTAGATGCTTAGTCTTAGAGTAGGATCCTTCTGGTAGAGCACAAAGTAATCATGCCAGGTAAACCAGATCTCTCTCTAGTAAATTACTGGACTCGTTATGAAAAATTATTTATAATACAGCTTTTGTTGGATATTTTTCGTTAGGGTAGACTTTCTTTTTCCTTGAAGAGCAGTGATTGTACTCTGGAAAATATTGTGTGTTACAACTAACCCTACTATAGTATTTCTTTTCTCCTTATTGTTAAGATTAAAACTGCATCTAAGTGCATTTACTTGTTCTTACTCGAGAGCTCATTTAACTAGCCTTTGACCAAAATAACCATTGTAGCAGGTAGTCTAAATGATAAGTTGGGTAAATTAGAAAAGTCTGTAAAAATTTTTACATAATAATAATATTTAATAATTTCTTATTTTTGGGCATTTTTGTATGACAGCAAGGGAAAATTTCTTTGAAACTGGGTAAACTAGATTTATTCTAAAAGACAATCCAAGAAACAGAATAATTATTTAGTAAAGTAAGGATTTTTTTTCCTTATAGAGAAACTCCCTACATAAAAAGTTGCTTCTGGATTATGTGTCTATAGTAGACTCACAGTCCACAAGTAGTATTTTGTAGCGCATAATGTTACTGTGATGGAGCTATTCTAGTAACATCCCATATTAAGGTTTGCTTCTAGCATTTACAAATGAGCTAGAAGCTATTTGTAGCTGAGCTGTGTGTGCTGAATTGCTCATTTTTACCTACCTGACAACTCTTGAGAGGGCAAAAAAACCCCCATATTCTCCATGTAGAATCCCCTTTGTGGTACTTTGGGCTGGTGTGCTCAAGTCCCAAGGAGTAAATAAGTAGGACAGCTGCCAGCATTGCTTTCTTTGCAAAAAGGTAATTTCCTTATGGAAATTTTGCCCGTTCATTTAAGATGAGTTCAGAGCAAGTAGTTGCTAATGACAGTGTGAGAGATGATCCAGGCACTCATTATCTCTAGATCTCTGACCCATTGTTCAAAATTTTGAAGCACTTTAATGTGTGATGTTACACATGATAGTTTGGTGATCTAGATATAATGAATGACTCAAATGATGCCCATTATTAAAATGAATGGAATCAAAATAGCAATTGGTCTCTTTTAGTCTGTGTTTCTTCATCCTTTACTTGCAAGTAGGCTTTCAACTAGGTAGTAGCCAGATGGACTTTAACATGTGGTTAGATCTGTCTTTCTATAACCACGAGGTTTTCATTCTGTGAACTGACTGCTCTTAGAATTAATAGCTTCATCGGACATAATCTCTTTAAGATGTAAAACAAACTGAAGTACTGATTTATATCTGAATCTTTTTTCTTTTGGCTGCGTTTACATGTGGGGATGATGAAGGTCCCTAGACATAAATAGTGATGCTGATGAAGGTGCTCTGTCTGTGAGAGAAGACAGGCAGAAGTCTTTGCCTGGGTGAGAAAGTGGCTTTCTCAATGTTGTGGTTGACACTTGTGCACATGAACTTCCTACTGCTTTTAAGGTTGCAGAGTGAATAGTCCTTTTTCCTTGCTCTTTTTTGCTGTAGTATTGCTGTTCTAGTTTTATGGCAATTTAATAACAGAAAAGAAACTAATGATGCATATTTTACAGCTCTGGAGTACTTATTTATTTGGTTTTTATAGGAAAACTGAGGCTAATAAAGCAGGAGGTCTAGCATCCCTTTCTGATGCACCGGCTCTGAAAAGTGGGTTAAGCTCTCTGACTGGTGCACCTTTGCTAAAGGAGTCTGATAGTAAGTTTTCATACATTTTTGTGTTCTGATGATTGTAGAAGTTACTTCTGTAATGAGATGAATGAGCTACAGGTTCAGATGGAAGAGTGATAGAGTATGTGGCCCCCTTCTGGTTGTAATGTGCTTTACAGTAGTGCTTTCTTAGCGGTTGATGGCATATTAATTTGGATATATTGTACTTCCACTGGGGTTTTTTATGCTTTGGAGCATGAAATACTTACCTACATCCCTTTTGTGTGTATATATAAAGCATTATATAATTCTACTGCTCAGTTTTAAACTGAAATTGGCTTGTTCCTTTGTATTATCTTAAATTATTTGTACCAGTTCTTTAGAGATATTTGTTTTCATGTTGTAAATCCCTGAGTAGTGAAAGATTATTCCTGTTTACTCCTCAAGTTTTTAAATGTTATCAGTCCAATTTCTGATATAAGTGCTTTTGTTTACAGATTTGGATAGAAACTCTGTTTTAAAAGATCTGCGATTGGTGAATGCAAAGCTGGGATCACTAGAATTAGGCAAGTAACTGCTAAACATGAGGAAGCTCTGGTATTTTTGGTTGGCCATAACTGATAAATTCCTTCTTAAAGGAATCTGAGAAACTCAAATACACATATTGAACTAAAATCTTCAGCTTTTACTTATGTTATTCTATTTAATGTAGATTGTGAAGCTTAATGTAGTTAAAAGCAAGATGCGATCTAAAAAAATACAGAAAAGTGAAAACTGGTGTCTTGTGGGTTAATATTTTACCCATGGAACATGTGTTTGATTCATTCTGAGCATGTATTTACTAATACCAAGTGATGAATTTTGTTGTTGAGATTTCTACAAAAAGAGCAGGTTTATATTTTTGATAAAAGATAGCCTGGTAAGTATTACTGCTTTTCAGTGGCATATTTAGTTGCCCTCCACACTTTTGAAAATTACCTTTTTTGTGGTGCAATACAAAGAAGGTGTCATGGAAGAATTCTCTCCAAATAGAGCTGTCAAGTATTTAAGTTTTGTATTCAGCAATGCAGCTAACTTCCTGAAAATGTATATTCAGTTTTGAAGCAGTTTATTATAGTAATAATACTGAATGACAAACATAACTCATCCTTCTAATCAGTGTAATTATTTAATCTCCTCTCACTTTTGCTGGTCATCAAACCATGTATATTGGTGCAGGAATACATAGGGGGTTTTTGTGTTGCCTGAAGAGAAAAACTTGTTTGATTAATAGCTTTTAAATCTTATTTAGGAAATGGAGATGATGATGAATATGCTGATGACTTCAACAGGTAAGAGAAGGATCATACCTCAGTAGGGTAGTACTCTATGCAGTATAAGCATATCCACTGGCGTATTTGAATTATTTCATAATATGGCAGACAGTCACTATCACTGGGATCTGTCAGTATTTCTGAACTCCTTTAAACTTTAGTTTGCTATTTTAATAGATTTAGTTACAAGTTAAAGAAAACATCCAAACCATATCTCTTTTTGTATAGGGATAATGAGTTCCTTAAAAACCTACTGCTAACTTCAACATAATATGTTAGGTTTTTTGGGGAAGGTGTTTAAGGTTTGGTTTTTTTCCTGAACCATGCACTTAATAATGTTTTAGCAATTAATGCAATAAATCAATAATTATGTTATATGCTGAGGATTCAACTGGAAAATAAAGCATCATGAGTAGTCAGTAATTAATATTTAACAACGACATGCTTATGATGTGAAGGTACTGGTGTTGTAAACTGTATGATTGAGGCCTAAGTATTTCTCAGTATTTATTATGGCTTCATTTAGGTAGAAAACCTTTAGTTTTTACGGAGTTTTAAGTAAATTCACATCTAACTTGCTAGGAAGTGCAATTCCAGTAAAATGTCAGATAAAAAGTAAATGTCATACCTGGATATTTGATAAAGAAGTCTTATTTCTATGCTTATGGTTTTCTTTCTCTTTAGTACGAGTCATCGCTCAGAAAAAAGTGACATCAGTATTGGTGAAGAAATAGATGAAATTTCTGTGGGAACGGAAGAGTCAAATGCCAGTGATAAAGTATGATTTTTTTTAAATAATTGTTGTTGTTGTTCTTTATATTCTTCTGATCTTGTCTTGACTTTGTTTCCAACCTTCTGTGAAGTAACGTGCTGTTATCCTTAGTTCCTGGGTTGTATGTTAAGGTTCTATTATTTGTTACTGTTTTTTGCACCTAGTATCCTTGCTAAATTAGATGCTATATTTACAGAATCACAACAAAACAAAAACCCTGTAGCAGTTGTTTGGTAGCACAACTCACTGTGCTTATCTAGGTGTGTAAAATGTATTTGAAGCTGGTTCGGTGCCCAACATACAAAGGTTTACCCCAGTACCTCAAGATCTGTCTGAGTACCTCCTAAAGGATTGTGTAATCTTTCTGAAAGAGCTTGAGGCCAAAAGGTATATGAAGGAATACATGACATAATACTTGCTGGTTTTGTGACTTCTGAGTTTGCAATTTTATTTATTTTCTAGCTCGAAAGCATCACACAAGACCTTACCATTTCTCAGTTAAGCGACGTTGCAGATTATCTGGAAGATGTGGCATAAAGTTGGACAGCTAAAATCCTTCATTGTGCTGGACAAGAAGACTGCTGTGGACTATTAATTTCAGACAATCACCTTTTGCTGGAATGTCCACTCCCTATTTGTGCCTTGTGTTTCAGAAAGACTGTAGGTGAAGAAGGTTTTTAAATATTCTTAACAAGAACTAAATGAAATAGTGTGTTCCCATTTGAGTCTGATATCAGAATTGCTTTCTTCATTTAGTTCAGCCAAACCTTTCACAGCAGGAGGTGGATTTTCCAAGCAGAGTGTCCATTGCTGGCAGTGGACACAATGAAAACCAGTTGGTAAGAGAACATCGAGAAGAGGCATATGGCTTTATAGTGAACTTGCACTGTTATTTTAACAGTCAGATTTTTTTTTTTAAATAACCAAAGCAAGAACCTTCAAAGTGGTTCAACTCACACTTCTTCTAACACATCTTGTCAAGTCAGCATGTAGTACATATTTATGGTAACTCTAGCCACAATACCTAATTATTCCAGAATTACTTGAAATTGCTGTTTTATAGATTCTTCTGAAAGTTGGACTTTACCTTTTTTAAAGGCATATTAAATTGAGAATATCTAAATTCTTAAACCTAAATTTAGCTGTATTTAGGAGCTAAATTTAGCCCTAGTCTTAACACAGAATATTCTTGTTTAAATATGTTTATCAAATCATCGATGTTAAGACCTAAGCTGTTTTTATATATGATAATTTCATCAATGTTATCTGTTGTTACATCACGAAAAGTAATTTCATAAGGATCCACTAATCAGTAGCTAAATCTTATGGGGTAAGTTTTTATCAGTGTGTAATGCTTAGTGGAGCTTTTATTTTTGAGGATTCTTCATGTGCTGTAAGATCACTTTCATTCTTGAAAATATTTTAAGTAAAAATGAGCACCAAAAAGTGAAACTACTAAACTTCTGCTTTTCAGATTCTGACTGCTGTACAAAGTTCAATGCAAATATTTTTAAAAACCATACTGAGGACATTATGGACACTAAGTTCTAGCTAAGAGCAAATTCTTGTATTTTCATGATGCTCTTGCAGAACAGGGTAAGTCGTGGCAAGGTTGATAGTTCAACAATACTGTTGCAGGTGGCACTGCTATAATGTGTAGGTCATGGACATTTGTAATACTGAAACAAAACTTTAAAATGTGCACTTTTTGAACATTATGAACACATCTGGAAAATAGACATGTAAGTGAATATAAATAATTTTTTTTAATTTTTTTTTTTTTTAGGATTTATAATTTTCTTTTTCAGGAGCACTGTTGGCCTGTCATCAGTAGTCAGCACAGTGGAATTAGCATGCTAAACTAAAGCCATTGGTTAAGCGTATAAAGCTGCTACTAGCTCTGGAAGCTGACTTAAATATTTTTTTGCACTGGGCCAGCAGGCCTGGAGCAGTGCTAGGAAGTTACATAAATGACATGACATAAATCATTACATAAATGATTAGAGAGGAGACAGCACAAGTGTGCCTTTTATTTATGTGCACCCCAAAAATAGCCAGCAAAAAAGCATCAGAGTATTTAGTCATGGTGTTAACTTTTAACTTAGTGCCATATTGTAGCAGCTGAACACAGGAGAATTTTTTTCATCCCAAAAAGTCAATGTGCCATAATTTCAAATAGGAAAGATGTTGTAACAAATGGAATTTTTACACAGGCTATATCATATAAGGGTAGGGAAACCTGTGCCTCAAAATACTGTGTATGGAAAAGTTTGGATTGGACGTTTTTCCTTTGTCTTTTTTTCCTTTCTTTTTTCGTTTTTTTAAAGAAGAGCATCAGCATGTCTGGAGGAAATAAAATTTCACATGAAGAGTTGTTTTCTGGCACTCGTTTTTAAAGTGTATGGAATAATGCAGAGGCAATGTTGTTTGCTTTCTTACATGCCTTGGGAAAACATGATGTTCCATTACCAGTTAGCTGTAGGATATATGATACCAAAAGAAACCAAAAGTTTATTAAAATATTTCTAATTGCATTTGAAGATGTGGCCTTTTCATTAACTAATTAGACGTTTTAAGTGTTAACATGACTTGAGTTAACAGCCAAGTATTGTTCTCTTACCTTGAGAATTAATTGGAGACCTTGCATTTTGGCTCTAATTGAAGGAAATACCAAAAAGTGGTACGTCTCCATGCTGTTCCTCCTGTGAGCTTTTACTGAATTGTGTATATTAATTCAAATTGTAAAATAAAGCTATTGTGCTGGCTAAATCGTGTCTTGAGACTTGTTGAACCAGAAATCTTAACATTTAGGTAAATTAAGGAAGCTCTGTGAGATTTGAGGGGTTTTTATGAAAAATGCTGTTTTTGTAGTCCAGTCTGCAATTGAGAATCTTTTTAAGCCCAAAGGATCTTGCAATTCCTGATGATGAATCTGCTAAGACTTGTCAGAATTACATTAAGTAATATCAGCCCAAGTTGTCAGATGGTTTATGATTCAACAATGAAAAGAAACCCGACAATCTTGATTGGCAAAATTTTATCTTGTTTACCCTTGTTAGAGTTATTTAAACATAAGTGACAAGCTCTCTTGAATGCTTTTTCACTGTGCATTTCAAACCATATTGTTTAGTATTTCACATAGGCTTCTCCCAAAAGGACCACTGTAGTTGAGTACCACACCTCAGACGTTAGAATTGACAACTAGAGCCCTGTCATAAAAGATTTATAGGGAACATTTCTGTGAGCAGAGAAGCAAGTGTTGGAGCGGGACACTGATGACTGCTCTGTGCAGTTCTGTATCAGCTAGGTCTGGTTAGAAATACCCTCTTGTTAAAGGCTCTGTAATTTTTTTAACAAATTCTGTTTTTTCAGAAGTGAAAGCTAGACTATGTTTGACAGTTTCCATAGCACTAACGTGGCTCTTGTAATAAGGATGGATTATAAAAATTATACCTGTCTTTTTTATTAGTGAAATTACTGCATTCCATCTCTTTAAGTTAAATGGGAAACCACAGCACATCTCATAAAATATTTCCTTGTGGTGCTTTCCCCAGATATAATAAAATCACTATCAGATTTAGACTATTTTGACAACGTATAGACACTACACCTAGCTCTTGAGACAACTGAAAGATCTGATTAGGTGATGCTGATAAAGATGAAGTTTACTGCTTTGTTTTTATTTTAGTATAGCAATTTTCACTGATGAAATACTATCAACAAGGAGCAACCTCCTCTTCAGGAAAAAAAAAAATCATCCATGGTTAGAACTTCGTGATGCCAGATGCATGTCTTTTTGCATGCCCTTTTTTGATGTTTTCCTTGTAAGGCAGAGCCAAGAGAAATTGAACTGAATTGCAAGAGGTGCAGTTTTGTTAGATTTGTAAGTGATCTCATCCATACTGAAGCTAAAGCCTCTACAGGCTAGATGCCAAAATCTCCCAAAGCATCTCTGTAGCCAAATTGTGGACAGATAGGCTGGATAAAAAGCAGCTTTGCAGAAAAGGGGCTGGAGGCAGCTGCGAAGAGTGAAAGCCTGGAAGCATGGGTCAGCGTGCAGGTGAGGGGAGTGGTTACTTCCCCTTTCTTATGAGACCAGTACCTGGAGTGTTGTGCTCAGCTTGGCTCCCCCAGTACAAGAGTTGCCAGCAAAATAGAGCCGGGTAGAGGAGCTTAGAGGATGGTGTGGGGCTGGGTTAAGTGATCTACGAAGAGCTGGTACTGTTCTGCCTGTAGAAGAAAAGGTAAAGATGGGTGGCTAAACTGAACTTCCATGCTTACAGTGGACCATATAGAAGAGACCTGTACTCTTCCTACAGGTGCCCAGTAAAAGGACAACAGTCTGCAGTGAGAGAAATTGCCAGTTACATGAAATAAAATCCAAATAATCATGAAAATGGTCCAGGACTTAGAGCAGATAGCCAGAGAGATTATGAAGTCTCCCTCACCAAAAATTTTCAAAACTCAAATGGACAGACTCAGAGCCACCTGATCTGCTTTGAGTAGCAGACTGAACTTCCACCCAGCCCTTTCAACTTAGATTATTCCATGGTTCTATGGAAACAGATCTCTATATGGAAAACTAGTTATTATGGTATAGACAGACCATCTGGCTGCCTCTGTGCTTGCAAACCACCCTGTTTGCAGATAGAAATACTTTTGCTACAGTTTATCAGTGCAGGTATTTATGTTCATGCTAACTGTCCCACAGAGAAAGACCAATGTTTGCAAATACAGTAATTTAACATTGACTCTACTGTAAGGATTTCAATCTTATGTCCTTGAAGAAACCTTTTAGGAAACTTGGACTTAGAACATAATTGAGTAGTGTGCTGTGTGAATAACTGCAGCTGATCCTTACACTTGGATCTAAGTTTAAAACCAAAGTGTAAGGTTTCTAAAAGTTGTTTTTCAGTTTCTTAACAGCTTTAAGTGTTTAGTTTCAATTGCTCTGTGCTGTGGGGAAACCACAACAGATACAAGGTACTAAAATCAGGTCATTTGCCCCGTTCCCCTGTAAAAGTATATGCACTTTCATAGCAAGAAACTGCTTCAGATTTTTTTTTTTCTCTGAAATGGAAAAGTTCCCACCTTGTGCTCACAACATGATCTGTTTTGGCTGACAGATGTCCTTCAGGCTATGCTGCAAGGGGAACTATTGGGAAAAGGCTAGCATGTGGTAGAGCAGTATTTCCAGATGCATTTCTGGCTTAGGTGATTGTGGCAGGCTTGCTTTTAAACTGATGTTCCCATTATGTTTCAGACACATAATTCTGGTGCTTTGTGTTAGGTTATGTGATTAAAATCTTATCTCCACGAAAAAGCTGCCCACCCAGGAGCTGAAACATGGCTGGGAAACGCTGTGTGAAGAGAAGTGACCATGCAGCCTGCCTGCTTTTTACATTGGTGAACATTGGGTTTGGGATTAAGGCTCAGCTCTTATAAAGAGGAGCAAGGGAACCCCAATACTCAACTGGAGCTCTTGAAGCTGAAACCCCTTGCCCTGTCTCTTTCTTGGGCCCTCTCAGGTGAGGTGCCCCCAGGCAAGCCCATGGGTCACCACATGGGTTTAGTGACCTACAGAGATACAGGCTGATGGGGTGTTGGAGAAGGCTGGGGGGTGCATAAATCATGTTCTGGGATATTTAGAGCCAGAACCAATAGGGGAGAAAGGGAGGGGTCACGGTGGTTAGGAGGAACAAGCATGGGCAGAGAGGGAAGGGGGGAGTTGTGGGCAAACAGGCTGCTGCTCAGTGTGTTTGGCTGTGCCTACCCCTCACGGTGCTGTCTGCTCTCCCTGAAAATTCTTTCCAGTTCTTTTTAAACATGAATAAAATGCTTAAAACTGTTTAAATAATACTGGCTTGTGGATAAATTAGAGATAATTTATGCAAAATCTAGAAGCATGCATTTCCTTGAAATCAATGTGATACTTGGCTACCTAGAAATGTTTCACACAGATTGGGTTTTACAAAATTACTCTGGCAACCTTTATAAGAAAAGCACTTTTATGGTGTTAAGGGGCTGACATCTTGACTGATGTTTTCTTCATCTCCTTTGAACTGCAAAGTAAAAGATCTGTGCTCTGTTCTTTAAAAAGAAACTGATAAAATTGAAAGGTAAGTAGTTCAAAGCATTCCAAGCAAGCCAAGATGAAATTACAAAATGTAAGTTCTGGGTTTCAGAGACTAAAGCAATCCTGGAGGAGAGAATTATGCACACTTAAACTTCATAATTTAACACATATTCATGGGAGAAATGTGAAATCTAAAATTATTCTTATGAAATAAATTGTAGATTTAAGTAATAGGCTCTGTCATTAAAAAGCACACACCTACACCACTATTGTTAACTGTAGCACTGCAAACCTGGTGTTTGTCACTTACATTCATGCAGTAGACTGAAGTGAATTAAACCCTAGTGAAATTTGAAATTAGGCACCTTAACAGAAACTGTTAACTGTACAAGAAGGTTTGAATTTTGAGCAGGTTTTGGCAGTGCAGGTCTCTTTAAGGTGCAGTCACAGATGCAGGAAGGTGCTGATGATCTCAGAGAAAAAGAGGATGAATTCTCATGGTCTTCTACCATGAAAGAGAAATTAAAATTAATGAATACTTTCACGAGTTTCTGGCTTCAATAAATATGTGCTAATTTGATGGTATTTAATGTGAGGGAGTTGGAAGTGCCAGTCAAACAAATGCATTGGAGCTATAGGTCTCATCCAGCCTGGGAAATGAGATTAGGATACACTAGTGCGATGTTAATGCTTAGGAGCTCTTCTGCACTGATTCCTTGCATGCATGCTTTTACACTAAATATCAAAATGTATTAAGATAAACTATGGAAAAATGCAGAGGAACACAGGCACAAAAATATATGCAGAAATTAGTGCGAAGTACCGCTTTGAAAGAACTCAAGTCAATCCAGTTTGTACAAAGAAAATGAAATCAAGCACATAGACACGAATTGAGACTAGCCCAAAGAACAATGAAGCTGAGAAGGCAATGGGTGGTAGCAGAGAGCAAGTTATATAAAACTGATTGACACAGTAAGAGTGCTGGCAGCCACACAAGAGCTGTGGCTTCGTGCAGGAAACTCCCTTTGCACTGACAAGGGCTGACTGAGGCTGTGCTCCCCTCTCCAGGGCATGTGGATGTGTTCTTGACGGTGAAGCAGATACCAAGCTGGGCAGTTTAGAGAAGGGAGAAGCAGGTGCAAGGATTGATTTAAAAAATTAAATATCTGAAGAAATAGCTGCATCACGTTAGAGATTAACCGTGAGGAGCACTCTGGTTTTGAACCAGGAGGTCATAACCCTATTCGTAAACAAAAGCTCAGAAAGTAGACCTTTGTTTTGGCTGCAGCCTGGTGTTGTAGGGAATGAGCAAGAAAATCCATTTGTTGGGAAAAGATTAGGAGATGGGTGGCCATTAGCAGCTCATATAAACTACATGATGTCACAGCTCTGCCCCACAGAAATACCTCGCTCGGGCTCTATCAGTAGAAGCCATGTAGAGCCTGTGAAATGTGATTTCTCGGGGCAGTGTCTCCCCTGTCCCGTGCTGTGGTGGGAGCAGAGCCGCAGAGGTTCTTTCTCTTCCTGCGCTCAGCGCGCTCTGCAGCACAGCCCCACCCGCCTGGTGCGGTTCTCGGGGGTGCCGGGGGGACGAGGCTGTTCGTCTCTTCCTATGTCTTCCTTTGCTGAAGAGCAGCATTTCAGGTCTGGTTCAGGCTTACAGCCATGTGGGAGCTAGAAAGCATGTGACGGTGAGAGAGCAGTGCAGTTCACTCAGTCCACTCAGTCTGGACCCAGCATTGGCCATTCCCACTCCTCCAGACTTCCAATCAAAGGATCGAGTCTGTGCAGTACAGCTACAGACCTGAAGGGAAAATGGGGTCACAAATGTAGGCCAATTGCCCATGCATCACAGAACAGGAAATCTTGCAGAACAGCCTTTTTCATTTACTCATATCTCAGTGTAGTTAGAATTTTTAGAAAATGTATGCATCCTGACTCATGCTGTTGTATAATAAAAGGATCTGTTCGTCATGGGAAGCAAAGTGAACAGTGTCCAGTTGTGTGATCTTTGACAATAAATAGCATCTATACATTTTCTTGTCACTACTGATTTTTTACACAGATAACCTGCTTTTTTTTTCTCTATGGTAGAGTCAAATTCTGCTAATAAACATTTTATATTTACTTGGTCCTCTCGTCCTTGAGGGGTTAGGGAAGGGAATTGAAACAAACTTGCAATAGGCAAGAACACAAAAGTGATCATTCAAATCAAGCAAACCTAATTGCTTGAGCTTATTTTCTCCCTCCTTGTTTCCAACAGTATAGGAGAGCAGAAGCTGAGCTGTGACAAGCTAATCACATAGCTAAAGACAGATTTATTTCTTGAGAGTGGCTGCCCCTTTACTCTTCTGGTTTTTGTTCTTAATCTGAGGGTTTAAATCTAAAACCACAGCAATCTGTTGTTAGCTACCAGCCTGGGGCACACATTTACTTGGAATGATTGTTCTGCCATAACTGCGTGCTGTATTTTTAGTAAATACTATATTTAATAGAACTGAAATCTCCATTTCAAGATGTGGCAGTGCAGAAAAGTATCATGGGGTGTAGAATTTGCCAGCCCTTTGGGGCAAATATAAATTTTGCCACTTTGCCACAGGTATTGCCCACCAGTGCAAGGTGCCGAGAGGATGGCCCCCCCACTGACCATTTCTCTGGGAAGGGGCAGTGTCTTCTCTGTGCACAAGGTTGCACTGGGGAGTGGAATTTAATATTGTTATGTTAAACCTACTGAAGTGAATAAATGCAGGGACACAGATGTGTCTTATGTACTAGTTTTAACTTCTGCCTGCGGAAAACTGCACATATAGATAAAACTACACAGGCACAAATTAGATCTAGTCTCAGTCAGGCACAGAAAGGAGGGGGATGAAGGACAGATGAGGATCCTCTGCTGTATATTTGGGTTGGAACGGGCAGTGGTGAGGCAGTGTGGTACCAGTACTGAAGTCCTGGTGGAGCATGGTGAGGCACACTCCAGCTGCATGGTGTAGAGCATTCCTCACTTCCAGATTTGCACTGTGGTGTTAGCAAGAAGCTATTCTTCCTTCTCAGTACTTTGATGGCTTGTGAAATGGTAGAAACCTCTGATCTCAGTAAAGCCCTCTGCTTTCATTAGGCATGAAGCCTGTCAAAATGGGAACTGTGACACTCTAAGCACAGCACAGGTAACCACAAGATGTTTACTTAAAAAATCCTGTGGCTGGTTGGGGTCTGAGGGGATGGCAATGCTATTGCTCAGAAGGAAACAAAACCTACTCTGGTGTTGATCTGAGCCCTTAGAGCAAGAGGGGAGAGACAGCAGGCCCTTGATATGAGTAAAGACAGTTCAACATAGTTCTGCATGTGGGTGGGAGGCCTCACCAATATATTTGCTGGTCTTCCAGGGGCCTGGAAGAAAACCCTTGGATTGCCTTCAAATCAAGCAGATATGTTTTCCCCTTAGTAACACTGTATACTTCTGAAGAGTTCAACAATGGAAGTTGCACTTTTGGGGGTACATTAAAGCTGTTGTATAGTGAGAAGAGATGCTGGAACCAGGCAGACTGAGAGGTTAAACTTTCAGGAGGGGCTATGAAGCAGAATTGGGCACTCCAGAGATGTGCTTCAGTGCCCTTGTGCAGGGGCTGTGCTTCAAACTCCAGTCTGAAGTTCAGAGCACTGGAGTGGTTTAGGGACAGAAAGGTTCCTTCTTGGAAGAGCAGGCCGGCAACAGCCCATGAAAAAGCTGCTGTTGACAACAGCTTCAAAGGCTCATGGTGAGGATGCTACTGTACTCTAACATAGACTGAAAACCACCCTGGGCCTTGCAGGAGTGCTGAAAGAGAGAAGATGAAAGACTTTTCAAGTAGGATGTTGTTACCTCAGATTAAACAAGATAAAGTCATAAGCGATCAGAGATCTCTGTATATATGACTATTAAAAGACACAAGTCTAGTATTTTCCAACGATTCTGTTATTTTCTAATCATTTGAATGATAAGATTTGAACTTCATTAAAAATTATCTTAAACCCTCTACAAAAAAACCCCACCCTTAGTTAATGGCTTATAGAAAATGGAACTCTAGAAGTTTCTTTCTTTTTTATTCAAATAGCAGCTTTTTAATTAACTTATAATCAGAGAGGAGCTTTTAAAAATAAAACTTTGTGCTACTTTCAGTAAAGAGGTATCTTCCTCAGTAGAAGCTCAAAATAACTTTTAACCACAAATCTCCTGTTGCTTGTAAAAACCTTTCAGTCTAAAAACTTGACTTTTACAGTCTTTATAGCACTGAGCAGTGATGGAAAAGGAAAATTAGTGTAAAGAAAAGTTATTTCTAAATCATAAAAAAGCCTTAAGGGAGAACTGCAAAATACTGACTCTTCCCACACACCTCTTGTCTCACACTGGAGCAGTCTCACATTCACCTTCCATTTCACTTAGCCAGGCAACCTGACTACATTTGAGAGCTTCATTTTGTGCCCAAGGGCTTCTCTCCCACCCTCTTGCACTCTTACCAGCCTCTTGCACTAAGAAATGTCTGCCTGAGTACTGAAACTTTGCAGCTGGTTCAGATGATGAGGTAATTACAAGTTACTGTTGCAGTTGAGTCATTAATACTGTTATTGGTTCCATTGCTGTAGAGCCGAGGTAATTTCAGAATTCTGAGATGTATTTCATGGTTATCAGACAGTAGCATCTGAACAGCAGAGGACACAAATCTAGTAATTACAGTGTAGCTTCTTTCATAGTTTCTCTTCAGTAATACAATTCAGTGAGGCATCACAGTGTAAGCATTTTTGTTGTATTTGTATTTATATTCTTTAAGAGACCACAAAATTATCACTCAAGGATATTGAAGAACCTTCTGACTGAGGTCAACAAGTAGGAATCCATCCTTTCCTCTGCCACAGCTGAGTCAGAGTGCTCATCTCATAAAGCCACTGGAAAAGTGTAGCAAAAATCCCATATTAGTGAAAGCTGCTTGCCTGTTTTAGCTCTACTGAAGTATTAACAGCAAGGATCCTTTGACAAAGATACAAGCCAGCCTAAAGCCAAAGGTGGTGTGGGTCCAGTTGGTCAGACAGGTCTGTCAGCATTTGAAGTAGAACAAACACCTCTGGTCCTGCTGTCTGTATTTGCTGTGGCACATCTTTCTCTTTTCTAGCCATGGAGGCTGAAACCCTGATGACAAGGAAGCAAATTTTCCCTCCATCCTCACAAACGACAGTAAGTAAAATTTGCATCACATAACACTTGTGTATGTCAAAAAAGAAATAGGAAAACAACCTCCTGGACAGTGTAACAGAATTCTCCTTCTGTTGGACAGGCTGAAGGGCGTTCCTGAAGGATGGGCTGCTCTGTGCCATCTACAGCAGGGTGATGCAGGCATGACTGGCACACATGATGCATCATGTCCTGCCAGGGAGACATCATTTTCCCTCCACAATCAGCCTGAGGATTAGGGGACCCTTTCCAGACTTCACATGTCACTGTGGGTTAATCTGGACCACGTGGGTGAGACCTTTCCTCTTGGTTGCAGATGGGAGTGACAATTTTCACCAACCCCTGTTCCACAACCACAGGGAGAGGAGTTAAGCAACCCAACCATATTTAGGATTAAGATCTGGGCTCTTCTTGTTGGCTTTTGCCTGATCCGGGAAAGAGATGGTTTGCTAAATATGGGGGAAATTCCTCACTTAAAAAAAAACCCAAACAACAAACTAACAAAACACAGCATTAAACAACAAAGAAAGAGAGCAAACACTTTTCTGTTGTTTTGCCAAACTAAGACAGTCACCAGGAGAGAAATGCAGGTGCCAGAGCCCACGAGAAAGTGTCTGTGGCAGCTGACATGTTGGCCCAACTGTCTTAAAACCAGACTGAAAAGCACCTTTGAGATTATCCATGCATTTAGAAGTAGGCAGAGGTCTAAACACCTCACCACCTCACTGGTGTGAAGCCTGCCCTGGTTCAGCAGGGGCTGAAGAGTCAGTGCTGCAGTGTTAAATGCAGTGCAGTGGTTAGCTGTGGGCGTGCTGACCCTGTGCCTTCACACTAATGTTGAGAAGTCAAGGAACAGGTCACACAAACCTCTGTAACCAGAGGTTACAGCACTGCTGTAACCAGCACTGCTCTGAGGACCCAATTACCTTTTCAGATTCTGGTTTTGTATATTTGATACTAAGGTAGTCTGGTAGATGGTTTTTGTGGTGTGTGAGATCAGGACACTTAGCCCTGGCACTCTGGATTGAACAGGGAGCAGGTATGCTTGAGACAAAGGGACAAAAGGTACAGAGGAGCAGCACCTCTTCTACAACTGACAGCAGGTAGGAAGAAATGACTAGCTGGGCCAGGTCTCACTTCAGCATTTCAGGTAGCAATGGTCAGAGGTGTTTTGGAAGAAGCTGAGCTTGGAAATAACAAAAGGGATATTGTGCCTGTGAAGTAATGAAAGAACAAGAGTGCTTTCCCAAATATTACCAGCTGAGTTGTGATTCTCACTCCAAACAGACTGGTGAGGTCAGTTGAACACAGACAGAAAAAAATATTTTAGGGGCAAGAGAAAGAAACATATCTGTCAGATGGTCATCTTTGTAGGAGGAAGCAGATAGAGCAAAGACTTTGTGTAGGACCACAGAGATCAGCAATGGGAAGCAGCAGCAGATCCTGTTAAGAGTGTCCTAGTTAGCATTTAGGTGGTGATTCCTGGAACAGGCACTAAAGCTTCAGAGCAGTGAGAGCCCACTGGGGATGAGTGATAGACCAGTGGAAATTTAGATGCCTGTTAAACCTAGCCAACAAAGTGGGAGGAAGATGCAGTGAAGCAGGACGTGGTTAATACTAGTTCGCTTTTCAAAATCTCAGCAGTGGAGGCAACCAAAACATCCTGGAGAGAAAGGACTGTGGGTTGCCAGCTTTCTCAAGTCTGTCCTCACAAACACATATATCTTTCTCCCTCAGTTAAGAAAATGTTTGTGCTGCACAGCACAGTCATATAATTCTAAAATCATGGATTAGTTTGGTTTGGGCCTCCAAAGGTCATCTGGTCCAATCTCCCTGCAACAAGCAGGGACAATGCCATGAAGAGATGAACAAGCTGCCTGGGCAGGCATCAAAAATAATCTAACTTGGAGTAAGATTAATTCATCCTTTGGGGGCTGTACTGCATCTGCCACCTGAACTATCTGGCATAGATTTGCACTGAGTAAGGAAGATACACTGAGAGACCTGTTAAAAAGTTTTGCTGCAGATGAAGTTTTTTTGATGAGGCTAAGAGCTGTAAACAAGTTTCTGGTTTTCCAGATTATATTGGGCTTGTGTGGCAATGTTTTGGTGGAGGTGGGTGGGGGATGCTACAGCTTCCCATGTCCAACAGACCCAATGCCAGACACACTCCAAGACAGATGCATTTCTGGTCAAGGCCAAGTCTGTCAGCGATGATGGCAGAGCCTTGGGGAAAAAAACCTTCACAAGAGCAATGACAGATAAAGAAGAGAAGAACAAGAATATATGAGAGACTATAACAACTCTAGAGATGCCCAGGTGAAGCAATCAGTGGGTGATCTCTCCCTGCCCTTATCTCACGAGTCTTTCATTATATTTTTACTCCCCTGTCCATTTGAGGAGGGGAGTGATAGAAATGCTTTGATGGGAAACCACCAACCAGCACTGAAGTTCAAATCAGTGCCAGAATGCCTACGTAACTGTCCTGTTGTCCCTTTGTGCTCCTGGGGTCACCAGGGCAGTTATATCTGGCTAACTGAGCTAACTGTTCTTCACTCTCCAGGCTCTTGCCCTATAGTATCATTTCAGTAGATTTAGCTGTGCTGCTTGGTTCTCTAACATACCTGCCTCACATAGCAAGTTCCTGTCACTGGGCAGGCTAGATTATATTTAAGGAAACAAACTCATCATCCTTCAGGAATGGATGTAAGCACATGCTTGCATTCATTGTGTAGAACAGAATTAATCAACTGCAATTGTCAGTTTGTTGCTCCTGTGAGGAAAATGTTCAGTAATGTGCCTTCCATTGCTTCTTTGGTTTCTTTTTTTTCACTATTTTTTTAAACTTTTTTTTACCACCTCTGAAATCACAGTGGAAAAATCAATATTATCAAAGCCCTAACCACCAGTGATTGCATGCATAAAGACCTAGAGATCAAATGATAACAGCAGCTGCCCACTCTTAGAAGGGAAGTGAAAGGTTACCTGTCTGCTGCAATATTAATTCAAACAGATGTGTTAGCTGTGCACACCAGAGCATCCTGTGTCAGCAACTACTTTCCCTGTCATCTACTTGGCACAACACAGCTCTGTGCATTTCCTTTCCCTCCCAATCCACACAGAAATAAGTGATTATGCTCAATGCTCTAAAGGGATCACGGTGCAACTCTTCTGTTGTGAAAGTTAAGTGCTTAAACATTTAAATCTTGTTAAAAGCAAAATTATTTAAATGTGCTTGATTATCTCACTGATTAAATATCTGACCATAGAGGGGATGTGTGATTAGGACACAACTTCCTTCCTATATCAGCCTGCACAAGTGGCATCTCAGTGGTGACGGTATGGGAGCACTAATTCCTTCTGTCCAGAAAATCTAGAAGGAGATTTTCCTCCTTGCAGAGCAATCTCTTGTGGCAGTTTCTCTCTAGGTAGCCTCAGATCATTGGTGTGGTTAGTGGTTACAGCCTGCACTATGGTATAGATGTAAAATGAGGGAGTCATTGTCTCATTGAAGTGGCCAGCCAGCATCTCCAGTTTGTCTTTGTAATCAGCAAAATCACAGCTCACACGTGCTGAAAGGTACATGCTGTAACTTGGTCCATACAGGAGGAAAGAATTGTCTCTGATGTGCATCCAGCCAATGCAGGGACTGGATATTGTGCAGACACAAATTTCAAATTTAATTCTTCCATTTCAGCATCTGTGGTTTTAGTATTACACTATCTTCAGCTCTTACTCAGGCCATGAAGCCCAGTGCTGGAGAGATGGGACTGGGGCATTCCATGGCATGGGTCTCTTGTAGAAAACAGTCATATGAAGAAAATACAAGTCTAAAAAGAAATCAGGTCACTGAATTCAACATATTCAGGTTAAAATATAAATGCTTGGGAGTACAAAGTGATGACAGGCTCTGAGAAACTACTTTGGTAGTTATTTCAATGAGACATGAAACAGAGAGTGAGTGCCTGAGTCAAGCAATAAAAAAATGTTACCACAATGGGTATGGTCTGACTACAGGACCAGAAACATTTATCTTTATCTCATGTGTGTGCAACATTTCTGACATGGAAATTCACCTGTCCTCTACAGCCTAATGTAAACACTGGCAGACAATTCAGCAGAACTTTCTTGCAGGAGACCACTGACTTCAGAAAGCAGCTGTTGTTTGGAAATATTTTGCAAAATTTTGTCTTCTTTGAGGTAATATACTTAATTAAAAAAAAAAAATCCACTTTAGCGAGAATATGATCTTAAGCCCTTAAATAAGGGACTGTGACTTACCTTACACATTCTTTCTTGGGATTTCAGGAACAAACATATTTTCTGGTCTATAAAACAGTTTCTTTTGGGTTGAAAAGGTAGGAAAAATAGATTACAAGTGCCAGGCATCTTCACTCAGTTGGCCCTTGGCAGTACAAGGATTGTGCTATTCTGTTCATCACTATAAGGGTTCATTACTTCTGGCATAACCTGGGGAGATGCTTCCACCAGAAATGGTTCTTAAACCTTTTTAAGATAAGCAGTCAAAATGGAATAGTAAGAAACAGATCAAGTAGAGCATAATCTAGAAAAAGCTTTTTCTTAAAGTAAAACCCCCATGATTTCAATAAACCAGATTTTTCCTTCAGAATGCCTTTAGCTATCCTCAATCATTTTGATGAAAAATTGAAGTGTGTTAATTGGAAAAGGCTGGTCTTATGTCTCATGGGAGTTGTTGTTCCTTATGATTTCTATTCCTTTTTCTGTCTAAACTTCTGTGAGATCTTTGACCATGGAATGGCATTACTCACTGCCTACTTTATCTGTCCAAAGCTAGAAAACCTAGCCTGATTGATCAGCTGAGACTATAAAAGAGGATAAAAACATAAACAAGCATATAATAACTCAGCAGTGCATCTTGGTGCATTTTATAAACTAGCATTTTTGCCATAAAAATTTCCTGAAAATTTTTAATTTATCACTTAGGTTTATCAACATATTCTCCAATAGAATAAAATCTGTTTAACCAGCTTCTCTGAAGTCAGTGATTATCAGCAGGAGGGTACACTTACTGCTCTTCATGCTTTATTCTGGCACTCAGGCCTGCTATTAGTTCAGCTGGTTCTAGGAAGTAATGCTGCCGTGAAGCAGAGTAGTGCTCTGAGTATGACTGTGCTCCTCCTTCAGAAATTCCATGTTTAGTCTGACAAGAAGTCACACCTGAATCTTTACCATGACCAGCAAATTGTTTCCCATCGGGTTTTTTTTCAGCCTCACTTCATTTTCAAGAAAAATAATGAGTGCACTGGTAGAAGAAAAGTGATGGATTGTGATACCTTACAAACACAGTCATATCTTGGGCTAGAGGTGAGACTAAGCACTGACTGTGCAGGCTCCTTCCCAAGTGCCCTGTTTACAACTGCTACTCATGTAATCCCTGAGCCCTATTTCCTCCTGTGGGAAAAAAATCCCTGTAGAAGGGCTTTAGGAAGGCTCTGTCTTCCCTGACTGGTTTGACAGTGATGACCAAGTGATAAAAACATTGATGGATGCTGGTCAATGTGGGATGGATATAAGTCACTGACACTCATAATGTGACTGGAGGAACAAAACTGATCAAAGGGGAAGGAAGTGAGGGGTATTACAAAACATAATGCTGAAGAGAAATTATAAAGACAAGAGATGGGAATAAGAGAAATCTAGAAAAGCTGAACAAAGAAAGAGGAAGAAATAGGGAGAACTAAATACAGAAATACCAAAACCAGCAAAAACTTTTGACAAGAAGTAAAAAGCTAGATCCAAACAAAAGAAGGAAATTTTGATAGAATTAATGAGAAATAAATACATATTAAATATAGGATGGTCATGATGAGAAAATTAAATAGGTAACGTGAACAACTTGAATGTAAATACATAATTTACATTTTATAGTCCAAAAGAATGACGAAGAGACTAGAACTTCCTCTGATGGCTAGGTTTTTGAATTAGACTGATCTAAATTTAACTGAAGGAACATGAAATCCAGTTAGAAGAGCATAGGGGTGCATGCTGCACTTCTTTTAGAATTAAAAAAGGCAACATACTGTGTCATTTCAGAAGAAATGCGGATTCTGGAAAAACTCAAACAATGGCTTTGCTTTCCTTATCTTGAAATATTTTCTTTCCTTAATTAATGGAGGCAGAAAACTAACACGTGGTGAGATTTGAAAAACCACAATTACCATATTAGCTAAGTGAGAGCAGGTTTCCTTTCAGAGCTCGAACATATGAACCAACACTACCTAACACATGGATTAACAAATAGTTGTGTTAAAAAGAACGAACTCTTCCCACTTGCCACAGTGTGAAGGTGAAGCACAGAGCACCTGTAAAGAAGGCTGACCAATTGAAAGAAACTGTGTTGAAAAGGTAAGTTGGACTAGATGCCTTGTGGAATTCACCAAACAATGAATTTTTCACCTTCTGAAAGATTGTTATTTATGCTGGATATTGAATATATTACAGACTAAAAGCACAAGACATATTTAAATTTGGAAGCACCTAATTATGGAACAAGGTGAGCAATAGTTTTTGTAAAGGATCAGCTAAAACTCTGATTTATCTTTTAATTAACCATTAAAAATCCGATCTATATTTTGATGGCTCTCATTCCATGAAAATATGTTGATAATATTCCGTTTCTTCACAGGCTAATCTTGGTATTCCAAAGGTAAGTTGTTGTCTGAGCGTTATTGGAAGCTTTTACTAAAAGTGCTTGTCCAATATGCATTACAATCATGATGAAGTCACAGATGGTTTTACTTCTGTTACTCATTATTTGCTGGTTACAAGATTGCCATGTGTTACTTTTGGTGTAATGAACTTTGCTTTGCAAGACACAGATCCATCTCTTCACTTCCAGTTACGAGAAAGAAACACTAGAAATGCTTCAGTGCAAAATCCCACAATGACATACCAGCAAATTCCTTTACCATCAGAATGTGATCCTGCTCTGAATTCGCTGCTTTTAACAGGCTCTGAGCCCTTGTTTCAAACCATCAGAGACTGTGAACAGGAATCAGTGGTTTTCTTCAGGCAATGTGTACAGAAAGTGAGTTCTCTGTAAACAGGACCAAGGCTGCTATATGTGGCTGTGTTACTACAACGACCACATGCACCTCAGCTTGTCAGGAGTAAATGTACTGTGCCTTGCAGCACTTGAGGGACAGGAGATCTCAAAATGAAGCTTCTGTTTTCTTTCTAAGAAAGTCCAGAGAGTACCTTCCAAGCCTCATCTCAAGTTAATTAGATGATTTCCATTATTGCAATTTGACATGCAAATAACAAGTCAGCAAACCAGCACAAAAATGTAGTTAAAAGAAAAGTCAAAGCGTCTTTTAGCAAAGGTTCAAAGGATGGCTGAAAAACCTGTGAAGTGTTAAGGATGGAAATTGTTATGAATTATAAAATTGTAAATAATAGAGAGAAGAGTACTTTACTATTGTGACTGAGGATGTCTTGAAAGATTCACAAGGAGTTCTGTCTTCACCTCCTTGTCTCTGTACTAAAACTCACACATCTTCTTTTCTCCATGTTACTGGACTTTATAAAACCATTTTCAAGTGCTTAACTATGTTATGGATTTAATCACAACCTGTTCCACATCTGTGATGACCGGGAGTGGTTTAGTCCAAACAGTGATAAGGGGGCCAAATTAATCTTATAGTGACCCTGCTGAAGTTATTTGAGTCACAGATAGATTTGACACTTTTCTGCTTTGTATGCCTCAAACGGTGAAGATTGCTGTTCAGCAGTAACAATCAAGACATACTTTTATCACATATGCATGCATATTTAGGTAAAACAAGACTCTCATTGCAGGGCTTTCAGGTATCTCTGTGTTGTTCCTTGCACGTGTTATTTGTTTCTAGCTGAAGTCTTGGATCCTGTGAAAATGTGCCATTGAGAAAATAACCTGTGCCTGCTTAGATGATTAGTAGAACCATTATGGCATGGTGCTTTAAATGTACCAGCTCTCCTTTTGACACCAGGTAGCATTTTTGTTCCATTCACTGGGTGTGGTCAGTGGAAAGAAGCCCCAGTCTTAAACTGGGGGAGCCATTGCTACTGTGGTATGCCCAGTTTAGAAAAAAAGGTGAGTGAGAAGAACATCTGCCATCCTGCATTTCTTTAGGTGATCTATTCATTTAATAATGTCTTAGAATCTTACAAGACTGCCTGTATTTATGCCATGTGGCATCTCTAATGGGATGCCAAACAAAATTTCTAAAATAAATAGTTCAAAGAGGGGGGTTTACCAGGTTTTCTTCTTTTTCCCCCTTCCTGCTAATGCAAACATCTAAGTTGTGTTCAGAACCAAAGTCTGGAAAAGAAACATTTCTAGGTTTTAAAATTCAGGAGTCATGAAATTAAATACTTCCATGTCTGGTTCCAATTGTCTTTTGTAACAGACCTGAACAGCATGAACATGAACAGCAAATGTTTGTGCCAAACAGGCAAATACAACCACATTTTACTTATTTACTTGTATTTGCATATTTTGTGTTAGCAGATCTGGACAAGCATTTGGGTTGTGTGCACTTTGACATATAACAGATTACTATTTGTTTTCTTCAAGAACAGCTGCTAATCTATTTGGTAATTATTACTTGTCTCATTTCAGTTTTACTCTAAGGAGTCTTGCTGATTTAAATGATTGGTGTTGAAACTACTCATCTGCATGACATTAAGTGTATTCTTTGCAAAACCAGGTCAACATTCAGGACATGTTCTGAGCACAATGACAACTAACACCCTGCTTATATGATTCTAATTCTAGCTTGATTATTTTTAAAATAATGTCATTACATAGGTAGACTAATAAGCAAATTAATAAAATATTTGCCTCCAGCTTGTATGTTTTCAGCACAGCAACACTTTCCTTTACATAAAAAGCAGGTTATATCTGCTGCTTGTGAGGAGGAAGTGGTGGTTATTTCAATTTAAATCTGTACCTTTAACTAGTGCTGTTATTTCTTGTTTTTTAAATTAGAGTGTACTCTTGCTGAGGCTGATGGTAAATGTGCTTGAGGCAGCCAAAATAGACTTTAAAAGAATCACACATCCTCTTTCCCCTGGCCTTCAGACGATTTTCAAATCGGGTAAGTACTAAACTAAAACAGGTAATCTATAATCTGTGTATACGTGTGGCAAATGTATTAAACTGAAGATGTAAGTGGGATTCTACTTACAAGGGTAAACTATTCCTAAAAGTACCTAATGACTGAATTTTTTTTCTTCGTAGAATTCTGTCTTTTTCCTCAGGTCTCTCTTTATTCAGTGTGTTTTGTTTTTATAATTCAAATGGTATATTTGTTCTTAAGATTGTGGTTTGTCTTACGTTGGAGTGCTCACACACTACTTTCACAGTGAAGAGGAATGTTATAATGTGGATAAAGTGGAAAAATACTAAGCTCAAAAAGTCAAGGCTTATATATTTAATATTCAGAACATAGGTGTTTTTGAGTGCACATGCAGACATGTGCTATCCATATGTAGTACATAACCAATGTTAGGACATACCACCTCTTATATATCTCTACATGGAAATTTATGTTTATATTTACTTAATACATTAATGCTAAATAAAGATGTAAATATGCAGATTGTAAATTATAATGGTGCCTACTGAAACACCATTAGAAAGATTTAAATTGAAAAGGAAATTGTGTTTATAAGAGCTATGATTCAATTTCCTCAGCAGCCGCTGCATCTTTTTAATAACTTCTGTGAATGCTGTTTCAAATTCAGAAAAGGAAGTCAGCTCAAGAGATTTAAATTGACCTCTGCAATTCTGATTTCAGTTTGAGTCCTTTGCTACAACTCTTATAATAACTATACTCAGGAAGCTTCTGCTGGACAGTTGAAGTAATTTTATGAATAGATGTGTGGCTGGTGGTGCCTTTTTGAATTCCTGTAGGATCAGGGAGAATATGCATCTCTCCTGTGATGAGTAGTTGTTGTTCCCCACAAGATCTCTGCTGACTTCTTCTGTGAACTGAAAAGCTTTTCTTAGTGATAATCTGAAGAGATGTCTCTTCTTAGTCCTCCTTGCAGGCTGTAGGAAATATCCACGGCTCCCTTTCTTCTAAATGCCCTCACCCAATCACCTTCCTTCTGTATGTTATGCTCATGTTCCAAAGTGGCTTTGTCTAAGTGGAATGAAGAGTGACTTTTATAGAGAAGATATGCTTGGAGAAGCAGAGAAGATAAATGTCAGACTCTCTTTGTATGTTTTAATCACATAGGTCTTAAAAACACATGAATGGCAAACACCTAGAATGGCATTTTTCTTGCAACAATAAAATAACAGCTTCTAAAATAATAACCTAGACAGATACTCCATTAATTCTGTCCATCTGAAGAGTTATTGTAGCTGCAGCCGAGGGCAAAGAGTAACAGAAACACCAAGCAAGGTCATGAGTGTGTGGCTGGATGAGACCAGAAAGTGTAAAGCAGCAGACAGTGACTAAAATTGTGCTAAGATGGGCTAGGGGACCACAGCCCCAGGTTAATTGCATAACTTGCCTGCTTGCCCTATACAGCTCTGCACTTCTGAGAGACACCTTTAAGTTGTTTGAAACTTGCTTTAGAAGGTGTTCAAACACTTTTAGGCTGTCATATTCCTGCAGCTTCTAAAAATCAATTTTGAAAAGCCAGCAGACAAAGCTGAGAGATAGTTAAAGATTTGTTTAAAGGGCAGGAAATCCAGATAAGCTGAGATGCCTTAGCTACATCATATAGTTCAGGTCTTTACTCAGCTGCAGCCCTCTGTCATGAGCCAGCATGCCCACATGACTCATCTTCATGTTTTTAAAGAGTGCCCTGTCCTTTCCTCCCCCAATTTCCCCATTATATCTGGACTTCATCTGCCCCACTTTTACAAAGTCTCTCTCTCTCGTTTTCAACATTAGGTAATTCCCAAACAAGAAGGTTTTGGTTTTGTAGACTTAAAGCTGGCCCGTGTGCTCTTCCCAATTAGTAACACTAGCAAAAAGCAGACAAACTCTAGACAAAACTGCCCTTCACAGCCTTGACAAATATGGGACTTCATGTCATCCCATCCCTGAAATTACTGCTTTGCTGGTAGGTGAAGTTCTCAGACAGCAGCTAATGGAAAGAAGGGAAAGACTGAACTCATGCAAGGGGATGCTGAGGAATTAAATCTCCTGCCCATGAGCTCCTGTGTGAGGTGAAACAAGTTAATTAAGTTATTTAAGCCCAGATGCCCACACGTGGTTACCAATGGCATGTTCCCCATTTTATTTTTCTGTGACTTTAGACTCTGTGATCTGATTTGCAGAGCTCTGATCCTGGATGCAAACAGTCAATGGATTAAATCCTTTTCTTAGCTGAAGTCCTTCATCATTTTGAATACTATTAGAAGTGATGCTGAGGGGGATACCTGTCTCAAACTGAACATCTTAAGTAGATACTTAACTTTAATGACTCAGGTTCTCCCTTGTAAATAAAGGTGGTAATACTTTTTCACCACAGGGTGTTGTGCAAGTTAAGTAAGCCCCATTTGTAAAACAGTTAGGTATCACAGTGATAAAGGAAACAAATTTTTTTATTGGGTGTTGTCTGAATTGCACACTGAACACTGCACTGTAAATCTGTGCACTGACCAAAGACAAAACACCAGTGCTCAGTCTGTTCATACATTGTATACTGTCCTTTGCACTATAAGAAGCTATTATTCCATTACTCTTCAATTACCTCACTAGTGTAATAAAAAAGGACAAATAATGTGATGTTGAAAGTGCTGAGACACTGATAAAGTGTCAGAGTGGGAAAAAAGGGTTAATTGTTGCATTACTGTTATGAAGTATACTAAGTAAGTACCGTTTATTTTTTCCATATTTCCCTCAATACACCGGTTGCCATTGTCCTACAGAAGTTCTCCAAGTAAATTTAATTTATCTTAATTTCTTGTGGTGCAAATTCAATGTGAAGTAGCAGTCACATATTCTTATATATCATTTATTAGCCTATGAATAAACATTCAGTTTATAAGTCCGTGCTCTTAATAAAAGTGATAAAAACCTTTCACTTTCTACAACAGCACATTTTGTAGAGATTTGTGATTTGTTAACATGGCCCAGTGATGAGGTTCTGTTTTGAGTAGCTTTTATTTCCAATTTTGTTTTTCTACTTGTTCATGCTTCTTGTGCTAGTTTCCTGACTGAAAAAAATTTATTTTGTTTTCAGAAATACTTGGGAAAGTATTTTGAGGTCCTTCTGAACATACTTTTCTGAGAAGTGTACTGCCAAAATGAATTTTGTAAGTACTTAATTGATAAACTATATTAGTACATCAATAAAGCAATGACTCTGTAAGAGCCAGTTCCTTGAGGCTGCAGTTCCAAATTCCATAATTTCAGGAGTGAAAATCTGAAGAGATGTTTCTGGCAGCAGAGCTCACTGTCAAAGCACACTATTTATTGGATTTTCATTACAGGTTTAGTGTTTGTCATGCAGGTAAATGTGTCTCAGGCTAGCTCTCATAGATTGCCTACCTAGCTGAGTAGAGAGAAGTAATCATTTTTGGACTTGATTTAGTCAAGCTGCATTAGTATGAAATGCATAACATTCTAGAAAGTCTGTTTGCCTTGTGTGATGGTAAAGACTTGACCCCTAATTCAAATTCAGACTTTTACACTGTAGAGTCTTCTGTGGCAGCAGACTTGTCCTTTCTGCATAATGCATTTAAATATTAAGGCCTTTGAAACATCCAAAAGGATTATTTCCACATTCATGTTCTAAGTATGATTTTATGAAGTTTCCTAGATAGCGCTTACAAGCCTTGTCTGTAGTGTTAAATGCATTTGTAATTGGCATGTGTGGTCAGTTATCTATCATGTTTCTACTGTACAGGGACTAAAGATTAACATCTGTGTGTTAACTGATGTTCTCCTTTTCTACAGACAGATCCTCCTTCCACAGATTACCCCTATGATTCAGACTATGCTTCTCAAATCATGCCACCTTGTTCTAAGCTGGAAGTCAGGAACTTCACAAAAGCATTTCTGCCAATTGCATATTCATTGATTTGTATCATTGGCCTCTTTGGTAACATCTTCGTGGTGATGACCTTTGCTTTATATGAAAGAACCAAGTCCATGACGGATGTGTACCTCTTCAACATGGCCATAGCAGACATACTGTTTGTTCTTACTCTTCCACTGTGGGCAGTGAATTACGCTGCTGATGATTGGATTTTTGGTGATTTCATTTGCAAAATGACTAGAGGTATCTATGCAATCAACTTCAGCTGTGGCATGCTGCTTTTGGCTTTTATCAGCGTGGACAGGTACATTGCTATCGTACAGGCAACAAAGTCTTTTAAACTCAGGGCAAGGACTCTTGCACATAGTAAACTCATTTGTCTGGCTGTGTGGATATCATCAATTTTAATCTCCAGTTCCTCTTTTCTGTACACTGAAAGTTATAACTTCTCCATCAATGAAACGAAAGAGATTTGTGATCACAGATTTGATGGAATGTCTGAGAGCACGATGCTGAAATCACTGCTGCTGTGGCTACAAGTTGTGTTTGGATTTTTTATACCTTTCATATTCATGATTTTTTGCTACACCTTCATTGTCAAATCCTTACAACAAGCTCAGAATTCCAAAAGAAACAAAGCAATCCGTGTGATTGTATTAATTGTAGTTGTTTTCCTAGTTTGCCAGGTACCTTATAACATTGTTCTTCTCATAACAGCTATCAACATGGGCAAGATTGACAAATCTTGTGAGAGTGACAAGATAATGGCTTATGCAAAATACACCACTGAAGCCATAGCGTTTTTACACTGTTGTGTGAACCCTGTGCTCTATGCATTTATTGGAGTGAAGTTCAGAAGTTATTTTGTGAAGCTAATGAAGGACCTATGGTGCAAGAGAGACAAGAAAGACAATAAACGTAGTTCAAAGACAAACTCTGATACTTATCATTCAAGACAAACTAGTGAAATTCTGACTGATAATGGATCATCTTTTACTATATAATACAATTTGAACAACATTAGTACTGAAGGACTCTTCTCACCAAGCATGCCAAACTAATGTCATGTGCATGTGGCAGCAAGTCATCTGATCTTCTCTGTGCCTCTAAAGTAGATCCAATGATCTCCAACTCCTTTCAGGAAATTAATTAGGATAAAGGAATAATACTGTCCTGTGTAAGACTAAAGCCTTATTCACTTCTCTTGATGCTCTTCTAAAGTATATTCTCTTGGAATTATAAAGAAAGTGAAGTTTACAGAGAAACCCTCATCACTGCATAAGGAAAAATTGCATCTCATCTGTCCTACACCATTGGAATATCCCCAAAACAATAAGTAAATGAATAAGGTTATGTCTAGGCTCTTTCTTACATTTATGTTGTTTCTGTTAATTACTTCCACCTGGAAATTTTACTGAAGTGTAGCTCTCCACTGTGCTTATATTGCAGACAGGTCACATTGTGACAATACAAACCCAAAGAGATGGCATTTTGAGGAAAGCACAACAAGGAATATGAACTGAGAAATGGAAAAACAGGCTCAGGACTGCTGACATAACTGGGCTGCGGTGCTTGGTCTTCTAAATCTTTGCCCACTGCTATTCTGAACAGAGATTGAAGCTTTGCTAGAGAGTTTCTTCTCTTTGTTTGGCACAGGATTCAGATGCTGGAATCCAACAAAGCTGAGAATCTGATTAATATCTCTTTGTAAAAAGTTGTCTCTTTCTAGCTGAAATTCACATTCTGCTTTTTAAAAAGCAATTAACTATATGGAATTGCAATTATTCCAACACTATTTGTTGGAATGTGATTGGTGACAAAATATGAAGCATTTCTTTGTATTTATCTACTGCTAGCAAAGATTCCTTAGGAATGTATTTACCAGGTAAAATATGCATATATATAGTTTCAGAAATTACTTAGAAGTTATTATGTAGAAAAAAAAGAGCAGAATCTGACTTAATTCAGCCAGAATTTTTACTGAGTCAGTATTTGACTCACTATGAATATAGGAATATTTTTAATAAATGCAATTAGTTTTACCCAGCCTTGGGTAAAATGCTTCAGCGAATCCTCAATGGATCTTCTGCTCATTGAATGAGCTTTACCACTGTTGCTGTCACTGTGGGACAATGAGATAGACAGAAGCAGGAGCTGAAGATCCCTTGAGGAAATCATTAATATGGCACATGAAACTAGTACTGCCTTGGCTGGTACAATCCATCCTTGTTTCCACTGCAGTGTCAGGTTTTTAAATATCAGTGCCATATATGATAAAGAGTCCATATATTTATCATAACTGAATAGCAATTTTGCAAGAATCTGATAGAAAATTATGTAAATACAGAATTCGCTGTACATAGCCATGATGATTTTCTGGAAGAGAATTTAGTGAATACAAAACGTAACTGAAAAGGAAAGAAATCTCCTCATATCTAAGAGTTCCCTGCTATATGTGCTGCCATGAAACTTTCTCTTACTCCATGAAAAATCTGGACGGTCTGTCCATCAGGGGCTCCCTGAGGAAGTGTGCCCTAGGGAGGGAAGTTCAGAGTTGAAGAAGCTGCAGCAGCTCTTGGGCAGAACCTCCCAAGGCTCCCAAGTGTATTCCCCACCTCCTGCCACCCCACTGCCATGCCTGCATTGGCCTTCAGCCATTGCACAACGCCAACACTGCCCAGTGGCGTTTGGGGGCCAGACAGCAGCCAAGGGACAGTCACTGACCAGACACTGTCACTGTTCCACCAGTGGTGACTTGCTGTCAGACCCTGGCACAGAGCAGGGAAATGTTGCAACCCTGGTCACTGAGAATTTTAGACTTTCTGTGCTGGCAGGCACTGACCCCCAAGAAAACACTGTTTTTGACCTGAGGCCGTGGAGAAGGCTTCCAAAATTGAATGATGGAACTGGGATTATGGGTGTGTAGTTTGAATAGAAGCGTGTAATCTCACATAGTGGAAAACTCAGAATTTAAGGTTTTAGAATATAACAATATATAGAAAGCAAGATGGAGGTTTTAAGGCAGAGGTTTGTCTTTCTTTTTCACCTTCTTCTTCATGGGTCTGGGTGAGATTTTGTAACTGGATAAAAAAGTCCACATTGCGGGCCATGGGTGGTTGGTTATTGGGTTAAAAGTAAAAATAATTTAGGTGTCATTTCTTAATTGGAGAGTTTATCCTTAAAAGACCTTGTAGAGAGAGAGATACAGCTCCATTTTTAGCTTGTTAGCTTGAGGTGCTGTGGAACTCACGGTCTGTGAGATTGTAATATAGATAAGAATTAATAAACATCTGAGTCCAAACAAGAAATACTGTCTCGCACGTTTAATCCTGACCCTGGCAAAAAGGGTTTTTTCACTCATTGCTATTGTGGTACTTGGAGAAGTTAATTGAATTTATTACCAGCCAAAATCAGAGTAAGATAATGAAAAGTACAACAGATCTTAAAAATACCTTCCCTCCTCCCGTCCTCCTCCCCAGACATAACTTTGCTCCTGATTCTTTGCCTCGGGTCCCACAGCTAGCAGGGAGATGGGAGTGGGGGTTACAGTCAGCTCATCACTTGTTGTTTCTGTCATCACTTCCTGCTCTGGAAGAGGAGTCCTTCCCCTGCCCTAGCCTGGCGTCCCTCACACAGAAGACAGTCTTCCATGAATTCCTTCAGCATGAGCTCTTTCTATGGGCTGCAGTTCTGCAAAAACTGCTCCAGCATGGGTCCTTTTCTGTGGCTTACACTTCCTCAAGAAAAGGCTGCTCCAGCATGGGTTCCCTGTGAGGTCACAATTCCTGCCAAGAAACCTGGTAGCATGGGCGCCTTTCTCCACAGGGACAGAGGTCCTGCCAGGAGCCTGCTCCAGTGTGGGCAGAGTCAAAATCACAGCCTCTTTTCAAGCATCCATCTGCTCTCATTTAGGGCTCCTTCAGGGTCTGCAGGTGGATCTCGGAGCCCCTCTGAAACTCTGGAGGCTGCAGGGAGACAGCCTGCCTCACCCTTGTCTTCATCATGAGCTGCAAATGTATCTCCTCTCTGGTGCCTGGGGCACCTTCTCCCCCTCCTCCTTTGTTGGCCTTGGTTGTCTTCAGTGTTGGTTCTCTCACATATTCTCACTTCTGCCTTCTCTGACTGCAATCACTTCTGTACCAATGACTTTTTTTTCCTATTTAGCATTATTATCATGGCTGAAGGGCTCAGCCTTGGCCAGAAGTGGGTCCATCTTGGAGGAGCATAGGCTCTGTTGGATGTGGGAGAAGCTTCTAGCAGTTTCTCCGAGTAGAACACACCCTTAAAGCTCCCCCACTACAAAACCTGACCTCACAAACCCCATAGATCTCCCAAGGGGCTGCTGTGCAGGGAGAACTGTTGGGAAGGATGAATCAGGAAAACCTTATAAATACGAGCGCCTAGCAAAAGACTTTGAGAATATGGAAACCATAAGCGAGATAGAAATGATAGCAGTTTTCGACTGTGTGGCTGAAAGCAACAATGTGGATGCTTGAAGGCCTCTTGCTAGATGCTATAAATACCAAAGAGCCAGCAGACATCCTCTCCATGGCAGGAAGGGTCTGAGATAAGGTTTAGAGATAAGAAAGCAGTAAAACATGGTAATATAGCGATTCCTATAGGTTGCATGCAAATGTTAGACAATTTGTATCTTGTATTAGATTGGTTAGTGGAAATTAGAATATTCAACATAAAAGATTTATTGTATTGTAAATGGGAAAATCACTCTCTTACTCTCTTACACCACTCTCTTACTTCTCTCTCTCTTACTCTTGCTCTCTCCCCTGCTCTCTCATCTCCTTCTTCTTACCCCCTTATCTCTCCCACTGTTATTTCTTATGGGCCTGCTCTGAGCTGCGGCTGCAGCTCCAGGCAGGGCCCTTCACCCACGCCCTGTGCAATAAACTGCAAACTTCAGAATATAGAGAGCCTGAGTTTGTCCTGACCACCGTTCCCCCACAAAGGATCCCACAGAGAACCACAGCTCTAGACAGTGGGATGCTGGCTTTCTTACACACACTTTGAGGGAAACTACAGGTGGGAGGATGGGTAGATAGAAATTTAATTTAGATTTTGACATTTTTTGTGAAATCTACCATGAGGTAAAAGAGAGAGACCAGTTGAGAGCAAAAGCCGTGGAAGAGAAGGATTACTCTACTCAATGTCTAGAAGGAGATGGCCAGAGTGGCAGGCTGGCCAGTGGATGTGGCTGATGGGCCCTCAGACATTCCACCATTCCTTTGGTGGCCATGTCAGCAGAACCAGCTCATGAGTTGAGAATAATATTAATAGTTCAGGGCATGAAAAGAGCACAGATTTAAAGGAGCCTGGGAACTTGGGGTTCCTTTTAATGCTTACAGAGCAACATTTCAAAGCTTACTATGCGTAATTCATTTTATGATTATTTTCTCCTTGTTGTGGTAGCTGTGTATGACAAGCATATGGTAAGATTTTCTTTTTTGTTGCAGGTATTCCATCTGGGATTTTTGGAAATCTAAGACTTGGTTTTGCACAGGATCTTGTTTCCCACCACATTTAAAGAGAAGAGAACATATGCAGTGTTGCATCATGTCTTACACAGAGAAGATGTGGGTGATAAGCTTCGAGAAGTCGATTTGTATCTTCCTCCAGCTGGGGACTGGGGCTGAGTTGCGGTATTGGCTGCATGTACAAGGTCTCTCTTGTTAGCACATTCCATTCTACTTTGGGGGAGTTCACAATGGCCCTGCTTGGTGCTTCCTGTTCTAGCAGTCCAGAAGGACATAGGTCATTAGTGCACACTGCTGAATAAAGGCAAAATACCTCAGTGCAGACAGCCTAAAGCTAAATCTGTTTTCTGACATCTATGATCATGAAAATGGATCTGATTTATTATTCTTCTCCCCACAATAAATGACAACTTTCTTCACAGGGTGAAATTTAAATTTCATGTGGTGTCTCTTCCATTTATATGTTACATTTCTTAGAAGAGTGATCACTATAAACTGATGAGCCTGCAAGACAGTCAAAGTGGATAGATAAGATCAAAACCATCTGTGCCTTGCTTCAAAAGGCAAAGGAAAGAAAATTATATACCAAGGTAGAAAGCATTTGGTCATGATGAGTGGAAACTGAAGGGAAACTCAAAAGAACAGTCTAGAGAAGAACATCTTGCTATGGAAGGTTGTTAATGATGGTGAAGTACGTAACAGATATAACTCTGCTTTGGATCTTTGTAGGGCAATCTTGTTATTTATTGGGGAAATTCTGGGGAAATTTTCTTGCTGGAGAAGTAACAAGAGATGGTACTTGAAGCTTTAAAAATTTGGACACAATTGAAAAAAGAGTTTCAGATTAAGTGAAAATGATAACAAATTGTCAAAACAGTTTGTCTCATAAAGCATCTAAAATATTTTGACGTCTAGTTATTTTCAGATACTATAACAAATGCCAAGGAAGTGATTTCACAAAACCACTGAAAATGGTTCCTAATCTACTCTTTTGTGCTGCTGCCAAGTAATTAGGGTATTCCCTCCAACCACCTCCTATGGCAGGGGTACCAATCCTCTGTCACTCCTTGTGAGTTAAGAACTCATAGCCTCTGAAATAATCCACACAGTTTAAAAAAGGGTGAAAATTTCGCCCTCAAAATTTCCTGCACCAGTAGATCTTATTTGTCTTCCGCATGTCCTTCAGGCTGAAGAGGAAATTAAATGGCACCTCCTCTACTGTGGATGTATGACACAAGACCTGGTGGTAATGATGTGACCACTAAGCAGAGTGTTGTTCTCTTGGCCTCTTGGAGCACAGTTCAGTTCCTTTTATGATGAGTTCCTTAAAACAATTTCTTCATTTTTGCTTGAATGAACTCCATTGCCTACCCTGAGTCAAAAAGCATCTTAAGTTTTATTTATTCTAGAAAGCAAAACCTATTAATTAAAAAGCTATTTTGAAGGTAAAAATTCTTATCCACCAAGTTAGGACCACTTTCCCCACAAACTGAAAAACCCATTGCCTGTACAAATTTCTAGCTGATATCCATAGTCAGTTTTCTTTGATGGTATCATGTAACCCAACTGTAAATAGTGATGCACCATTCATATTTCTAATGAAATCTTCATCTTCCATTTACATTTACTGCCTTTATATTAGAAATATAAATTTAATTATTGCATTATCAATTTGGGCTATATATATTAGGCTCAGATAAACAAATCAAATTAATATTCTTCTACCAAAAGTTTTTGAAGCTCTTGTTTCATTTTAGTGCAGCTTTATCATTCCTAGACATTTATTTTAGTGAATACAAATTGATGTTATAATATGTATAATATGTGTTTAATGTATTTAGTCTGCAACAACTGGAATTAATTTATAAATCTATGATTCACTGAGGATTAGGGGAAGTAGAAGACAACAGCTTCTTCCACAAGAAACAGTGGCTGAATACTGAAATAAAAGTTTTTTTCAAAATAGAAAATAGGTGATCTGGATTTATGCCAACCACAGACAACCATGATGCTTCAGGACAAAACATGGTAGTATTACTTCTGAAGAATTTGTACTTAGTCCTATCTAGTGATTAGGAATGAGAAAGTAAATAGTAACTGATTACCAGAAAATTGGTGATTTTTTTCATTTGTTTGTTTCTTATCCTATATTAGACCTTGCAGATGCTGTTTTTATTGTGATTTGTAGTGCCATTTCTGAAAAAATTTTACAGAAATATAGAGCCATTAAAGTAGCTACTATTGGAACTCTGATTGCTGTTCTTGATTTTCTTTGCTCATCTTTTTGCTATTCAGATTTTAACCTATGAATTTCTTGTAGGTATCAGACCAAGTTTTGCTTCTGGTCCATGTAATTTTTTAGTTTTTTTTCCTAGTATCAAGAATGTTTTTATAAAAACAATTTCTAGGTACTGTATTCAATTACAGAAATACAGAATGGAAGAGAAAAATTATACTAAGATACAGAAAATGCACTGTTGGGTAGAATGCCTGAATGATGTGTATTTATGTATTTATTTATAATTTGATTTCTAAGAGAGACTTATTTATGAAAGTTAAAAGAGTCTTATTAATGTGTTTCAGATGAATTATAATGTATTTTAACAATCTTTCTTATAAGATTATAATAGAAAATTACAATAGCTTTGTATTTATTTTTCTGATTCAGATTCAAACTGGATTCAGCTCATAACAACAGTGGTAAAAATAGTGCTGTGTTCAGAAGCTTTTTGCAGTCTGTGGTATTTTCAGACCAGTGGATATATATATTGGGTTTACATTTCAAAAACAACTGCTTATAAGAAAGAACAGTTATCAGCAGACACACTAATAGTGCAAACAGAGACCGAAGAACTCGGTGTACTTTTTACATTGGAGTTGATTTGGCATGAGCACAGTGTTTGGTATTGAAAGCTCTGGGATTTTCATAAAAACAGGGGGTTTTTAACAGACTTGTCAATGCAGGAAACATTTTCTACTTTGTTTTCATTAACCTCTTGTTCTTGTCTTAGGCTGCATGAGGCCTTATTCATTACAAATTGTTTCTAATTACTGTTGTGCTCTCTAAACGATTTTCACCCCTCTCAAGTTTTCTATAAATATCTGCTGATTTGTAATTTGACTTTAAAACATGTTGCTGGAGAAAGACATGGAAATCATGGCTTTAATATGGTTTTATTGCTTGAACTAGAAGATTTAATTCCTATTCACTTTTTCTGTTCTTTCTTTTTGTTTTCATGAAGGTACAAATTGGTTTTTTGTACTAATGATACAACTCTGCAGAAACTCATTAAGTTTATGCAGATAAGCGTAAGCATTGTGTGAAAAGTATGTTAGGTTGAGGTTCTAAAATATCTTTACCTAATTAAGAACCAAGGATCCATCTGTCAAAATAATACTGCTCATGGAAATCCATTTTGCAAAGTACGTAGGGGTTAGTGGTAAGTGGCAGAAAATCAGTTTTGTTGCAGTGAGCTGTACCCACTCTCTTGCTGTTCTTGTCTGCTACAGCCAGTGTAGGTGCACAGGCAAAGCATTCTTCTTGGGAACTTCACTCAAGGTGAGCTTCACTCAAGATGGAAAAGTGGATGCCATGGTATAAAACAACTGAGTCAATTATGTGGCATCACCCAGTTCAGAAACAGAAAAGTGCTCCAATTTAAAAACTTTCGGCAAATCTTTGTTGCTGTGTTCTTGATGCAAGTGTGGATGCTTGGATGTATTCGAAAACCATTTGGTCTTTTTAGACCCAAACTCATCCCAAACTCAGGATTCATTTTGAGTTTAGTAGCCTGTAGGATATACAAAAGTACCAATGTTCCTTGAGTACAAACTTTTGAAATTTCACATCTAATATCATAACTTGTTTTGAGACTCTGCTATTTTCCTAAGAATCCCTTAAAATTTCTTCAGGGAGCACATGTTTCTTTTAGGCCTAAAATTATTTTCATTGTTTCATTTTTAAAAATCATATATGTGCTTCGATTTTAGTTTATTTGCACACTCAGACTGGTGCAAGATTTCCCTCTGGTGGTTACAACACGCACCAAGTGTCTGTAAGTGTACTGTATCTGCACTATCTTAGAGTTTTGTCATTTTACATCAAAAGGATGCACACATACATCAGATCTTAAATAGGTGTAATCACTTTGTAGATGTCATCAAAATTTCTTTACAGCTTGAATGAAGAGAATCATATCACAGAGCGCAATGTAGTCACATGTTCTGCTTTTTCCCTAAGTCAGATCCTTTTCCATTGTGGTCTGGAATTGTCTTTGTGTGACAGAGGATCTGTACCCTGTTATATCAGCACACATTACCAGTTACTTCAGCTTTCTCCATCAGCTGGGAGAGTATTGTCCACTTAGAAGAAATTAATTTTTTTCTTCATAGCAAATGTAGTGTCTCTAGAGAATTAAATCTCTGCCCCTTTTTCATTTTACTTGTCAATTTCTGTTCTTCTGAGACACAGCAGCATATAATAAAGCTGACAAAACATCATAGGTCCATTTCAGGCTCATTTGCTGGGAGCTGTTTAGGATTAATTTATAGAAATGAACAATAGGGGAGGAAGCTTGAAATCCATTCTCAAGCTGCTTTTAATTACTTCTCTTTAGGGTTTAAATTATTGCAGAGTCACAGAATGGGTAAAGGTGGAAGGGACCACTGTGAATCAGGTGGTTCAACCTCTCTACTTATACTCAGTTAACAATGCTTACTTGTATTAGGGAGTTGCTGGTTTTACTGCACTAGCCAATAGGTAAATTGATCCTTGTTCCACCCAGAAAATTCCACACAAATTTTATTGCAAGAGATTAAGCAGAACTATTGAAAAGAATTGCACTCTCCTTGTGGCAGCCCACTGAGAGGCAAGTGACTCTATATGTAAAACTTTCTCTCCAGATTTATTTGTACATGGTACTGATGGTTTCTTCATAAATTCTGTGTAACCAAGAAGTATATTTATGTATATATTTATATTTATAGACTTGTGTAGTGCTTCCTAATTTGTGAACTTCCAGGTCTCATTTTCATCCAGCTTTTATCTTCCTTAAATTTCTTTATCAGAGGTCCTAAGCATCCTTCTGTTTCATATTTATTTGCTTTGCAGATCACTTTAGGATCACTTCCTCTGCTGGACAGCCCCTGACTAACTGTAGAGCAGGGTAGACTTCTGGTGGTTTGTGACTGAGTTTTTCTCCCGTTATATTTGCAATCATTATATTGAATCATGAAATATTTGGATACTAGAGGATTGCTAACATCTCACCATGTCAGTCCCATGGATACTGAGGATGTAGCAGCTCAGCCACTGCTCCAGTCTGGGACAAAAAGTTGGTATCAGAAGTTTGGAAAAGAAATAGACAGTGAGAGAAATATAGCACATATATCTAACAGGAGACCATAGGAAAAAATGTTGGTTTCTCTTTTTCCTTTCCAGAGAAACCTTTACTAGGACATGCTGACTGATCTTCTTTAGCTTCATGTAATTTGGGACATTTTCAGAATGTTGATCATATTTAACAGGCAGCCAAACCATCCTACAATTAATGGAGACATGGTGTAGAAATGAGGAAAAAAGAAGTTCCAGACCAAACTGATTTGGAAGTTTGCCACTGCTGCAATAATTTTGCTGTAGTGAAACTTGAATGGGCAGCATGCAAGGCAACAGAATTCTCTCCATGGGAGCTTTTACAGAGGCCAAGATAAATTATATGTAATTCAAGCACCCTGGTGTATTCTAAATGGTGGACAGTAAATGAGCCGTGCTTAGATGAGAGTAGCTCATGACAACTAAATTATTACACTGCATTGTGGATACTGTTACTAAGTTGTTAGTAGTGTACATTCAAAACTAGAAAACAAATCACAGTAACAAGTTACTAATTCAGGAAGAGCAAGCCCTCAAACTGTGCTGTTGCAGCCAGGGGAAGTCATGAGCTCAGTCTGAAACTGCTTATTCAAAAAGCCAAAAGGAAGTACCATAAAGCTGAGTTTGGAGATCACACTGTTGTCACATGCTTGGGCAGGATTTTTGGAGCAGACAGCCATCCAGGCTGAGTGAAAAGGAGGGGTTTTAAAAACACAAAGAGAAAAATGAGTCAGCATAGACTCATTCTTCTAAAGACTCCAGCTTGCTAGTTAAGCAGTTGGCAGCATCCTGCCAGGAGGGGACCTGCTATCCACTTGGAGAAAGAATAAAAAATGTTAGGAACACCACTGTTAAGGTGCTCACACTTTGCAGAAAAACATTGCAGGCCAAGTTCAGCCAAGCTGCTCTCAGCTGGGAGTGAGGAACAGTGTCACTCCACCACGCAGGAAGGGCTCCAGTGCTGCTCCTCTTGACTTCAGTGACATGATGGATGTTCCAGCAGCAAATATTGAGATAAATAATATATAATATTT
>VXBI01013966.1:271865-349016 GCA_013397375.1 Toxostoma redivivum | reverse complement strand
GGGGGGTGGGGGGGTGGTGAGCGAAGTGAGCAGTCCTGGCCCGGGGGAACCAGGGCGGCCCGGCAGCGGGGCGCGCTCCATTCGCGGGCCGCCGCTCCCTGGCTGCGGCCTCCGTCCGTCTGTCCTTCCGTGGTCACTTCCCTCCCGCAGGGCACGTGGTGGGGCTGCGGCCACCACTGCCCCGCCGGGCCCGCCCGAGGGCTGCGGCCGCCCCCGGCCCCTGCGCGCCGCAGGCCGGGCCCGGGCCGGAGCGTCCTTCGCGGAGCGGCCGCCCGAGCCCTTCGCTCCCGGCCGGGGAGGCCGCGGTGCCTGAGCTGCTGTGTGCCTCTGGAAGTGACAGTGGAGGCAGCTGTCGGTGTCCAGTTTTCCGACATGAAACTCTTCTCGGGTTCTGGTTACTTATAAGGAAATGACCCCGTGTGAGGCATGGCTGTGCTGCGGGTTTCAGCCTCGCTTCCCGACAGTGCCCGTGCTGCTGCTGCTGTTACGGTTTGGCAGCAAAAAATCCCGTTACGGTTTGGCAGCAGATTTTTTCCGTGTGTTCTGTTTCCTGTGTGCTCGCGCTTTCTTTATTTGGAGACAGCAGGCTAGTCTGCTGGACTGTGTGAGGGTGTGCCTGATAGGGAAAACAACACTTACCTGCGTTGTGAAACTGAAATTACTGATTTGGCCTTGTAGATGAGCTCATCATTATTTTAAACGAGCTTTTGGATTTTTTTTGTCACTTTCTTACAATAATAATAGTATAAATCTTATTTTGTTTCAGAAACACTCTGTTTCAGCTGTATTAATGTAACTTGCAGTATTTAAACTCGGATTTTTGGTCTTGGACATTGTGTGGTGGTTGATATTTTTGAGCAAATGTTTGTGGTCGTGTTTTCTTGTCTGTGACAACTAAAACCAGCAGTTGCCAAGTACATAAAAACTCAGTGTGGTTGGCTGTAGTAATGTAGTACTTATCAGGCACTAAAATACAAAGTAATATCCAAACATTTTGTGAAAGGAATTATTTTTTGTTACATCTGAGTATTTTCTGTCAGGAACCCTCTGACTTCTGGACGCTTGCTGTAATGCTGATAAAATAGAAGTGAAATAAAACCTACTGTTCCTTCTTGTGTATGCAACACTATAGGCAATTTATCTTTTTTTTTTCCTTTTTTTTTTTTTTTCCAAATTTTAGTGTGAATCCAGTGTTCTGACTGAGCCATGCTGTATATAAACAGGACAAGGCCCTGCTGGGGTGTTCTGGAGTAGTTGTAGCATCCGGTGAAAGAAGACTTTTAGCCTTACTGACATTGAGTGTTGTATCTTGTGGAAATTGTTGGACGCCACATGTACTTCTGTCTGCTTGTTGATGGAATTTGTGTTATGTTCAATTTTGTTAGCTATATGGGCTTCTGAATTCTCTTTTAGAGAAACTGGTGGGGGAAGAGGAGGGAGCACTAAAGATGTAGCATAATACTTCTGTAGAGGGTTACATGGTGGTGTTTGATGCCATGAGAGAACCGGGCTGGGGGCTGAGAGGTGTCTCTCAATCCACAAGAGCTGTTCTGGGTCTCAGGGTCATTGTTTTGCTCACACGTTAGGCACATGTCCAAAAATTTCCACAATATCAGTGAATCACATGTTGTTGACGTTTGATAGAAACTTAATTTTCATAATGATTTTTAAGGGCTTTTCATCCATATTTACTAGAGGTTGGTCACTGTTTGGATAGGCTTTTCTCTCACGTTTGGAGGCTGCCTGTCCTGATGGGAGGGATTGCGTGATGGGCCAGGTGTATTCATGTAGGGTCTGTCCCACAAGTACCAAACCTGGGGTAAGTGCCCAGGTTACCCAGAGGGACAGTGACCAAGCAGCTGCCCTCTTGGGAACACCAGACTTTACTAGTTGTCCTGAGAACAGTGGACTTCCCTGGCTGTCCTGTGCTTGGGCAGTGTAGTGCTGCTGAGAGAGCTGCACAACTGAACCGTGTGGGCTGTGAGGGACTGGGAGAAAGACAATAGCAGAAACTGGGCTGCTGGGTTATGTAACCACATGCTGAATCCTGTTCTGTTGGTGTGCCCAAATCCTGTCTGGTGTCTGCTCTGGGGGTGGGGTGCAGACTGAATTGGGTGTCCTGATGGGCTGCATGTGCAGGTGGAGTGTGCTGCTGTGAAATGCCATGTCTTGATACATCTTGGGCAATACTTTGATTTGCCTTTCTTGAAAGTTGTTTCGAGTTCCAGAGATAGAGTCTTAATCTTTAATTAAAAAAAAACAAAAACAAAAACAAACAAAAAAAACCAACAAACTCCTTGAATTTGTTGGTATCTTTTGAAAAAGAGAATAAGTTTCTATTAATTGTAAAGGAAACTTTTAATTAGTCTGACTATTGGAAACACTTTTCAAAAATAGACCTTGAATCTTAGTAGAGGAAAACACCTTAGAATGGCCTAATAATTCTGGTGTTTATTTTAGGAATGATACTGAAGCCAGAGGCTTTACATAGCAAAGAGTTTGAACAGATGTCTGTTGTGTTTGAGTTATGGGAGTTGTAGGCCTTGTGAACAGAGTGCATGACTGCATTGTGCTCATGGTGGCAGCTCCTCAGTCAGATAGCAGCAGTAGTTTCTCATATTTGTAGACTAAATGTCTTCTTTTTGTTTGTAGATATGGCTCGTGGACAGCAGAAGATTCAGTCGCAGCAGAAAAATGCCAAAAAGCAAGCTGAGCAAAAAAAGAAACAAGGACATGATCAGAAGGCTGCAGCCAAGGCTGCCTTGATATATACCTGCACTGTCTGTAGGGTAAGAGGAACTTAAGTCAAAACAGTCTTGTAGAGAGGGGTCTGTCTTCCTGCCTAGAATAGGATTTTTAGAAGATTTTATAGTGGAAACTAAAATACTTAAGTGGTTGTCTAGCTTGTTGCTATAAGAAGCCTTTGCATCTGTTATGTGACTTGCTTATAGATTACTCAGTTGTACTGGCAATTGAGATAAAAAATCTGAGAGGTCATGTTCAAGTCTAGTTTCAGTAGTTACTTTGCCTTTTGTATTACAGTGGTCTGCATGTGCTGTTAGTATGAGATAGAAATGTGCTTTTAGTATGAGACAGAACATGTAAAAAGTGTGCAGTCCTTGTTTAGTTTCCACATGGAAACGTATTTTCTTTGTGATGGAATTGGCCTGTCTTGGAATCAGTGGTTATGGATGTTGCTGTAGAAAGGAGAAGTGGTGGTGCCAAAAGCTTTAATGTAAGCTTGATACACCGTAACTTTTCTAGAAAACTTACTTGACAAGAAAACAGAAATTTGAGTGCTAATCAGATGGTACTTTTCCTTCTGTCTCATTTTCCTAAATGCTTCTTTTGGAGCTGAAGGATAAACTTGCCATTTTCACTCCAATGGTCAGTCCCAGAATAGATCTGCCACTTCAAAAGTCTTAAATAAGATTCCAGATTGAGAGTTGCTTACTTAAGTACTTGTAACCAGCTCGTCTTGTTGTGAAATCAGGATGCAGCATCAATCACTTTGGGCAGTGCATGCCTGCAGCTGAGTTGTAGCAAAGGTCTGAGATAGTTTGTGCCAAGTAGAGACTTGGTTCATGCCGTTTACTTCTTGGCCTATTGGTAAACTAAAGAAATAGCTTTCAAAAAGATTTGGTTCTGAAAAGGATAAATGTTTGTCTTTAAGGTGTTGAAAAAGGAAATGGTGAGGAGGTAGGTTTTCCACCAAACCAGCCTGTGAAGTGTAAGAAGTGCAGGGAGATGCCTAGCCAGAATTACACCATTGATGGACATGCCAAAGCAAGTGTGATAGTAGTGCTTAAAAGCACTTCTGAAAACAGGCAGTTAAATACTCCATCTTACCCTGTAGCTAAATTAGTGGTGCTTCTGTCATTAGAGCAGTGTCGTCAAGGAGGCAGTGTGCTTCTGGGGAAAGAAAATAAAGGTTTTGTAGTATTATTTAACTCTTGTACTGTGCATAAAGTTTAATGTCTCTCTTTAATCAGACTCAAATGCCGGATCCCAAGACCTTCAAACAGCACTTTGAAAGCAAGCATCCTAAGACTCCACTTCCTCCAGAATTGGCTGATGTTCAGGCATAAAGTTGTCTACAGGTCATTACCTTAATTTTTAATTGATTGTCTGAGAAAGGTGTGTTATAAACTGGTTTTTTTACCATCAACAACTGGGACTTGCTTCAGTTCTTTTAATATGAAAACTACTGTAGGTTAAAGTTATACCCCTGAACTGTTAAAAGTAGAAGAAAAAGGCAAGCTAGTTCTTACGTGGATGAAATGGCTGGGGCATTAATTTTGTATTGTAGGAATACTTCATTATTTAGTTCTTGCTTTGAACAAAATACATAAGTACAATCTGTCTGTTACTACAAAACATGTTATGTAAACAGTCATTTAGTCTATTTCCAACAATTGAGCCTTTTTGTTCCTGAAGCTATGCAAGTGAATGCAGAAAAATCTGAATTTCTGTGTTAACTGTAGAAGAGATTTCCCAGTAGCCAGTTGTTAGACTGTAACTGAAAGTGGTTATAATAAAACACTGAAATAAGGTAAAAAGCAGTAGTATGGTATTTCATTCATGCAGAGGTGAGCAGCATTGTGTAATGGTTCAGCTTAACCGAGTTGTTCTTGTTTTTTATAGGTGAAGTCATGACACCTATTGACTCTTCTACTGTCAGACCTTACATAACAAACCTGCAGCTGCTTTTCTAAAACTGTTGATCAGCAAAAATGAAGGGGCTACAGAAACATTCATATTTTTATGCTGTTCCCTCTTGGGCTTCATGCAAAGACAATTCTGTGTAAATGTACAGTTGTGCCCTATTTGGAAATCCTAAAAAAATCAGTCCATACTTGTTATAAAAAAATTTTTTACAATTGTAATTATATTGATGTTCATATTGTGTAAAATAACTCACTTAATAAAGTAGTATTTGATTTTACAATATCACAGATCAACTCCTTGTAGAAATTCTGTTTCACCTTTCTGCATTATCTGCCTTATAAAAGAATAAAAAAGACAAAAGTGGAATTTTCCCCATCCTGCCAAAACATGAGCAGTATCATTCCACTGCAAGTAATGTACATTACAGTAAATTAATCTTAAAGTGGAGAGGGAAGCTGCTCAGATTTACTGTCCAGTGTGCTGGCTGCTTGAGCCCAGCCAGTAGTGGTCAAGCTGATGGCTCAAGGTGCAACACACCCCTGAGCAGCTGCATGAGAATCATGAGACTTCCTCCTACGTTTTTGTCCTATGTACTGGAGTCTTAAGTACTGCAAGCCATTTCAAATGGGATTCCTTTACTGTGAGGGATCATGTTCCTTGAAGTCATGCACTGGAGGAACTCTGGTTATGCTTGTTATCCTTTCTATTTAGATAGATGGCTGAGGAAGCTTGAGAGGTGGCAGGATTGAAATGCTGGCTTGAAAAATGCTGTCCAAATACTAGGTTAAAGCAACTCTGCTCTTAGTTGAAAACTAGATTTGAAAATATTTTTAATGATATTTTGGGCAGTCAACCATACATGTTCCTCCTCAAATGTATCTGGTTATTTCTCTCTTGAAGGAATATATAAAATAGCCAGCTGTTAATAACCTTCCTTCACAACTAGCTTAAAAAAGCCTGTTGGAAAAGAGCCAAAGTAACTAAAATAATATGGCTACTTAAAGAAATTGGATGTGATTAAAGTTGCAATGACAAGAAAAAGCTGGATAAAACTGGCCAAGACCATTTGAGCAGATAAACATAATTACCTCTAAAATATTCTGGGCTGTGTTCTAATCCCAGATGTACAGCACAAAACTAGTGGAGAAATATCTGAATTGTGCTGGAAGGTCTACTGTAGAAAATCCCATCTTGGGCATTTTGGAGGGGCCTTAAGAGCTTTAGTTTTGACCCTGCATAAGAAGCAGTATTAGAATTGCTGTGATGTGTGGAGTTTATAATGGATATAAAAATTCTGGCAGTCCAAGTAAGCCTTGCTATGCAGCAGGACTGTACATCTGACCTTCAAATGGCTTCCTAAAATCTAGGACCATAGTCTCAAAGACTCATTCACTTAAAAGAATGCACTTGGTATTTTATTATATAAAGTCAAAACCTTTGTCTTTGTCCATTCATTTGCTCTTTATTGAACTACTTCTGTGAGACTAGCTTCCTGTCCTCTTTGCTGTGACAGTATCTCTGTAAATACTTACTTTGGCATAAAGTTTCTCTGTATTATAGTCACTCTGGGATAACCTGTATACCACTTAACTTTTATAGATAATGTTATTCTCCTCAGCGTAATCCACTACTGCACTTGTACACCTGACATCAGAATGTAACAATTCATTTAATTTTCTCTAATGTTACCAATACATACATCCTGACAAACTGGCTCCACAAAGCTTTCAACCTTTTGTGCTGTATGGGGGAGAGGTACTTCAATGTTCTAATGCTGTAGTTTGTCTAAAAATACGCTGAGTAGAAATGGAAAAGGTGTTTCTTGCTCTGATTGGTATTTGATAATTTGGTTTTACTCTGGAAAATGTTGGGGGATGTATCCCTAAAGCTTGGGCCTGAGGTGAAGTAAATGTTCTATTCCTTCAATTCAGATTGTGTAGCATTAAATAAAAGACTTGTTTCATAAACAGTCTCTGTTAATGAGCACTGAAGAGCTGGAAAGCTGCATCATTAGTGGGATGGTTACCTTCGGTTACAATTGTATTTTCAGAACTCTTAGGATGCTCAAGTTGAAAATACCCTATGAAATGATGGGGTTTACTTGTCGGAAGGCAAGGATGATCCTCAGTTCAGTAAGATCTCCAACTACAATAACAGCCATCTTAATTATTGAAGTAAATGAAAGCTGTGACTGAATTGTTACTGTACTAAAGGCTGTACTAAATGTGGCCATAGTCCTCTGTCAGAATACCTGCAATACTTGTATTTAAAAGATCAGAGGAAGGACTAGTTCTCCATCATCTCTTTCTGATCTGAAAGACAGCACACTATTACCTGGCTAAGGACACAGTTGTGCATTGTAATGTGTCTGATTAAAGAGAATTAAAAAAATAAAACATAAAATGTCATATTTCCTGCCTCAAATATTGCTGTATCTAGAAAATTAATTTCCTGGCTGTGAATAGCCATGTAACTTGAAGCTTTCTAACTGTGCTAGAAAGAAAAATAGACATGGAAAGTTTCCTTTATTCCCTTGAGAAAGATTAATTTCTGTGCAGGGTCAGCATTCAGGTGTCAGTATGGACATCAACTGTCGTGGATACTTGTGGAGCAATTTTAAGAGGAGTTTTGGATTTTCAGAAGCTTTAATCTTCTGGGAATCTCTTTAAGCAGCATCTGAAATTGCATTTTAAATGAGGCTTAAAATATTCTCAAAGAAGTCTCACCTTGGAGAGTAAAAAGTTAGCAGGTGTGGTTATGATGAGGCCATCATCATGAGGACTACTGAGTAATCAAGAACAGTTTTGCAATTTTTGTTACTCAGGCTTATTTCTGTGCCTCTGCTTTACCTATCTAAGGGCTTCTAGTTTCTTGCTGTCAAAAAGCTGTGTGAAAAATCCAAGATAGAAGTTGAAGACAGTTGCTGTGTAGCCTTAGGGAAATAGTTTATGCAGTACTCTTGAAACATCCCTGGAGACCATCCCTTTTGGTTATTTGCTGAAAACACTTCAGCTCAAGTAAGTAAAGCTAATGACCATGGGCTGTTTGCAAACCACATAGTAATGAAGGAATTTGTGGCATTTCTGTAAACTATACTGATTTATTTTCCCATCTTGATAAGAAGAGCTAATGGGTGGAATGTCTTTTATCATCAGGTACTGATAGGCTTCCCCATTTTCTCAGAAACAAGTTGGAAATTACTGGGCTTTACTAGAAGCCAGGGTCTGACAAGTAAATTTGATTAGTCTGTAGGATCCACAGGAGAAGTAAAGGTCAGTTTGTGTTTCAGTCTACCCAGCCACCTTCTTCTGTGTGTGATTTGCCTGTTTCAAACTTTATAGGTTTTGGAGTGAACTTTGAATTCAGCTTCAAATCTCAGTTTGCATTGATATTAAGTGTGTGATTTTACAAATTCTGTAGCATCATTGGCGATTTTGCTCTAGTCCAGACAGTGGGAGGGTGTCAAGAGATGTCTGGAATTTTTCTGTACATTTTAAAAATTTGAAATCTTTTAACACATTGTCTATTTTTGTGTAGATAAGGAACAACAGAGACTCACTGAGGGAGTTGCGTTATCTTGGGAGCTTTCAAAAAAAAGTGGATTAGGTTGTATGTATGTTTTACAATTCTCTTACGTAGCTCTTTGTGCTGGGATTCCTGGGAAAGGAGGAATGTGTTGTTGTCCCAACATAGTTACCTAACTGTTAAAGCTTTTTCAGGAAATATGGCACAGCTTTCCTCTGAGAAATACTGTCCATTAAATATATCAAGCCAAGCTCCATGAGGCTCTTTGATGGTATAGGAAATGTATTTTTGTGTTCCTTCTTTGTAGCTGTGACAAAATCAGTGTGCAAAGTGTAACTGAATGCTGGAGCTCTTTCAGAGAACCATGGATTAAGGGAAATCTCAGGAATTTATCTAGTCCACCTCCCTACTTTGAGATTGGATAAAATCTGCCAAGACGAGCTACCAAGTGTTCCTCTAACTCTTAAAAGCTTCCAGTGACAGGGATCCCATGATCCCAGACCTTGTAAGCAGCATGTATCACTGCTGAACCATACAAGTGGACAGTTATCACAGCAAGAGTTTATCCCTGCCACTTAAGTCAATTGCTTACTGTTCTTATTGCAATAGATGTGATGAATAGTGCTTTTATTTGAACATTGCTGCTGTGTTCTCCTAGCCTTCAGAGTAAACCCAGTTAATTGAATCACTCTTCATAGGTCACATTTTCTAAGTCTGGCAATTGTTGGTGCTCTGAATCCTCTACAGTTTGTGCTCTTAAATCATATGGTCCAAAATATGACCCAAAGTGCTGGCTGAGGCTAGTGCAGAGTAGCTGGAACAGCTAAGGACTGGCACTTGCATACACTGGAATTATTTTACAACAACATTGCAGATTCATTTTGGTGCCACTAATAATTTCCACTTTGTGCCTCTATTTAGTGTCCACATAGTTGCCTCTCAGGGATCTCAGACCAAACTGTTTACAGTTCATCCAAGTGTGGTATGGGGGATATTGCAGATGTCCTCTTTTTCCTTGTATTGTTCATGAACACGCTGATGGGATTCATGGCAGTCAAAGCCTTGGAGGACCTCACTCGAGTATCTTGCTAGACTCCAGTAAGCCTTTGGTAATTGCTTCTTGACAGCACTTTGTACTACTGTGATTCTCTGTGGTCAGTAAGGAAAGGAGCCCTGTGCCTGTGAGGACTTTGCAGATTGACAATGTCAAAGGTATTTACAACAGGGAGATTTGGGATCTTGTGTGCCTGTGGCCACCAGGCCAGTTTTCACAAAGAAATGAAGGATAGTGAGGTATGGCATAGTTGGTTCCTGACAAATCCATGTTGTCGGGCTGTTGCTTGGTAACTTCTTCATATGCATTTACAAAGGGAATTTTACAAAAATTATTCCAGCCCTTTTCCAAGTTTAGGTTGACTGGCCTAAAATAATAAATAAGTAATAAATAATAATAAAGAGTCCCTTTATTTTTAAATTCCTTGTACTTGTCCCAGTACTCTCTTGGGCTCTTTCCTGTGCTCTGTGAGTTCTCAGAGAGCAACACTCATGGTTCCTGGTGACATGGCTGTTTGCTGGAGCATCCTAGGATAAGTTATTAGCTGTTGCCAACTTGAATTCTATCAAAGTCCTCTGACTACTTTAGCTTACTCTTTCAACTTCTTAACATGGTTAACTTTTGAGTGAAGTGAAAAATGCTGTTTATTACTTATTTGTAAATCTCATTTTCTTTCCTTCTTCATCAGGTAATGGATCTATACTTAACTTTATCTTTCCTCAGATATTTGTAATCTTTGTATCTGCGTTTTAGAACCTCAGCTGCGTTTTTGGATTCTGCTAATGAAGGTGTTACTGTGTTGACTTTTGAATCATCTAAAACCCAGTCTTTTATCTATCTCTGAGGATCCACACTGTTACATTTGCAACCACTGTGGTGAACTCTTTGAGATTTTTTTTTGCTTGGTTTGCCCACTGTAAAGCTATCAGAAGCTTTATATACTCCATCTTGATCTGTTCAAGACCCCAGACATACAAGAGCATTCTCATTAAAGTTTGAGCTTTGCTGAGTATTTACTTATCTACAGGCTAGCAATGAGAAGGACCAGGCTGGCCTGATAAATCTGAATGTGCAATAGTTGTTAATGTTGGATATAAAACTGCAGAGCACTAATTAGACTAAATGCTTGAGTGATTTTGCATTAGGTATCATTCTGGCCATTTCTTTCTCTGGTTTTCAAGGCTGTTGCTATACTTTAATCATTGTTGCCTATCTTTTCCATATGGATGCCAGTGTAATCTAACCCCTCACAAGAGCACATCATGTGTCTTTTTACCTTTAGTTTACTGATAGAAGAGTAATATGCAAGCTGCCTCTGTGTCTTTTTCAGTGCTTTGCAAAATTAAAGCATGCCTGGGCAACAAATCCATGTTAATTGTCCAGCATACTTGTAGACCATTGGGATAGGCCTTAATTTTTAATTTTATTCCTGTTTATGCCTTCAAATTTCAGTGGCCATTACCTAATAATAGTTTTTACTTTCTTTTGGTATACGTTTTCTTTAGCTGTTGATAATCACTGCATATTTTTCTAGAAAATGGTTGCTTTATTTATTTATTTCCTGTGAACATTTGTGGGTCCTTTGAAGCAGGAAAATGAAGTATTTCCAACCAGAAGACTAATAAAAGAATGATGTCTTCTTAAAAAAACTCACAAAAAGCCTAAAATGTTTGATTGCGTCCTCATGGTATTCAGAATTATTCTTATGGTCATTAGTCACTTTTGTTACAGTGATCCTTAATGCAGTTGTATTTTCTGTTGTTGGAGACACAACTCAGGTTTTATATCACAGGAGGCTGTATGCAGTAAGGGAACTGATCAGGATGTCAATGAAGCTCCTTTCTCTTTCCATGCAAACTGAAGGAAAAAGAATTTTTATTTGTGACCGGTTTTCTCTTGCTGCATTTTTATTTAGAAAATAAATTTAGATTTGTTATGATTTTACAAAAAATTGCTTAACTGTAAGAGATTTTCTAAGGGACATCTGCTGCTCTTAGCTCTTATCAGATCAGTGCTAGAAGAGAATATTGTTCATACTGAGGTCTAAGAAATAGTGTTTATTAAAGACCATATTAAGTAAGGTTAAGAAATAGTAAATAGCTGCTTTTTGCTACTGCAGTAAATCATTCAAAGAATTTGCTGTTATGCATCTGAGAACAAGGGCTGTTACGAAGCTGAAAGAATGTGACACTGTTTGCACCAAAACCACCAATAGTGAAGGAGGACAGCTTCTCAGCTTCTGGGCTGACTTCTAAATGGACAAAGCCTGCCTGTATTTTTCTCAAACAATAATTGAATTCTACATCACTGAAGTCAGTAGGAACTTAATTTTGTCATGTGCTAAACACTCACGTGCATGTGCAGAAAGCTGCTATCTTGAACACCTTTGTAAAATCTATGTCACATATGTTACTAAAATCAGTGTAACTGATGTCTATATGTCAGAAGACAATTTATGCATGGCTGGAAGATGCCATAGTCTGTCTAGAAAACATATACAGTTCTATACCAAGACAGATTTTACAAATTCTAATTGATAAAGTCAAAAGATGTTTTAGTCACTGTCAGTCCTCAAAATTTCTCCTGTTCTTTTATCATAAACCTTTTGATTGAAAACTGTGTGGGCAATATGACTGTGTACCTCAGAAAGGGTAATGCCCTATCAACAGAGATTTGGATACCACTGTCTTAGACATTTCTGAAATTAATTGCCTCTCTTGCTTGCTCTGTGAATCCAGCCATTTTTTCAGGACCTAGCTCTCTGTGTTGTGCCCTACTTCCCCACTTGTGATAGGTGAATGAGTAGAAGCACAATAATATAACAGTAAAACTGTCCAGTGCTAATATTAAGTGTTAATGCTGCCTGACTGTGCTGTTTTTAGTCAGTGGTGGTGAGACTTAACCTTTCACTCCCTACAAAGGGACAGAAGCAACCTGGCGTCTGCAGAGGTGCTTGCTGAGACTGCACTCCTGACCTGCCACCACCTCAACATGACACTCATGGACACAGATTGTGTAACTGCTCAGGTCTAATTGGCCCTAGGCCCTTATTGTTAAAACCCTTGGCTAATGCCAGCCAGATTTGTAGAAAAGGAACTATCTTTAAGGCAATCCTGTTTTTCCTATTTGTGAAAGTGGCTGGGTAAAGGAATTTCTGTTATTATGAGGGATGATGGGAGTTTAGGGCTGCAAAATAAACTTCTGCAGTGCTGGACATAGAGAAACACTTGAGAAATGCCCAAACTACAAGACGAATTTTCTTTGGTGCTTGCATTTTTTTAGTCAGAGAGGTGAATTCACACTAAAGCAGCTGGTACAGAATCCCTTTCCTGCGTTCAGGCAGGTGAGCAGTCAGCCCCTGGAAGAGTCTGGCAAACTGAGGTGCCTGTGTGGGGAAGTGGTATTTGGGAGCAGGGAAGCAGCAGGGAATCTGCATTTCTAGAGGAGCTCAGCAAAGACAAACACCGATCCTTGAACACTGCCCTGCATGAAGAAGGAAGGAGAGGCAGTGGCAGGATCCAAATTAGACTAAGAAAGTTCACTCTGCATTTGCTTACACGAAAGGTTTGCTTTTGAGCACTTGAGACTGGCTCAAAATTGATTGATTGCTAATGATGGTTAGGGTCCATTTAAAGGCAATAAACTAACAACTGTATTGATGAAAATTTGCTTTATATGGCACCCATGACAGATATTTTGCAAGTGCTGACACACCATCCCTCTAACTAATGTGGTAATGAATGGGCTAAGTGCTTGAGTGTTTGGGTTCACCCCTCCTTGTTGGTATGTCTATACCAGACCTTGTGCTGCACTCATTCTTACCCAGATATTCATCTCTTCAAGTACAATTGAACAGGCTCATATGTAATTGGTGTCTCAGGAAGAGAAAAGCTGTATGGGAACTTAAACAAAACTGATGCTGAGACTTCATTGTCAGCAGTGAAGTTTATGAGCTGCTTTTGACCAGATTTTGACTATTGCATCTTCCATGCTGTAGAACTGGCAAGGAGAGAACAGAAGTCCTTCCATTTCCAGGAAGCTCTGTGGGAGAAAATTGACAGGAAATCCCAGTGAAAGCAATCCTCCTTCAAGAGAAAACTAGAACAGAAAAACGGTAACATTGAAAAGTTTCACCAAAAAACCAGTATTGTCACCTGTGAACCTGACAGCCAAAATGTTCTGCTTACCGGAGTTATCTTTGCAAAGGTCCTGGTTCTCGGGCAGATACAGCTCTACTAAGAGCTCATTGCCATTATTGCTAAAACTGGTTATTAGAAAAAGTGTTAAAATCTTATTCTTCCTGAAGGTTAGTTGTCCAGTTTCTTAAAACAAGTAAAGCTGTTACTGTCCCCTTGGAGAGTGAATGGAAGCAGATTATATTGAAACAGATGGTGCAGAATTTAGCTTAAAATCAAGATTCTTATTGAGACCAGTCTGTCTCAAGCCACTCATCGGGCAAATTGGTATGCAGATACATTAAACAAATAATCCCAATGGTCATTCTTGGGTCAGTTTCTTAGTTAAAAATTTCAGAGTACAGGACACATTGCTTATTTTTTTGAGAAAGGCATCTCTTGTTTTTCTTAAGCTATCGTAAATACCACCTGTTTTAAAAGGTGGATCCCAATCTGTGGATTCATATTGTGTAGAAATAATTTAATTTAGCAAGACTTATGAAAACCAACATTATTTATAAACCTTTTTTGTCTTCTGACCACTGCCATTTTCTAGTTTCTTCATTCTTACAGCAGTCTTTTCTTTATCCCCATTTCCAGCCAGCTTTCTAGTAGAGCTGTATTAAGTCTTTCCTCTCCAAAAACATGAGTGAGCTATCATTTTACTCCCATTAACTCCCCATTCTTCTTCTTTACTGTGGAATGAATCACAGCCACTCTCTCTGATGTTTCCAAATGAATGTCTAACCAAAAGCTGTAGCTCTATACCCCTGAAAGAAAACTCTTAACCTCTTGCCCACAAGTCTTCTACCCCTTCATCTTTTTTGCATTGCTACAACTATCATGTCCCTTTGGATTGCCCATGAGCCCTTGGTTTGGTTTGGGTCTCCATCTAGATCCCTCTGTATGAGTTAGAAGTCTTGCCAGTTCTTCTGCCTTCCTTAGTCAATGTTTTTTTCCAGGTGTCCTTGACATCTCCCCTGTGCAGCACTCTTCCCTCTAATGTCCAGCTTTCACATACACTGCCTGGCCCTGCTCATATCCACACTCTTGGAGAGTGTCAGTGCAAAGAGCTGCCTGAAAGATCTTTGTCCTCATCTGTTGTTTTGTGTATTCTCTTCTCACTGTCAATCTCACTTCCTTCCTTCAAAACCCTGCTTTGCCAGGAAGCATCCCAGAAGCTGGTAGCAGCTGTCAGGCTATTCTTGCTGTCCTCCCAGCCTCTCTCCTGTTTCCCAGCATCTTCCCAGCTCCAGTGGGGTCTCAAATAGCACCCCTCACAGTTGTCTCCAGCTCCATGGCCAGACTTCTCAAATTCTCACACCGTCCTGTTTCTCAGGTCACATTGACTAGTCTTTCCCCTGCAGAGCAGGTACAGAAGTTGTTGCAGCTGGAGATACTGAAACAACTGTGCCTCTCTGTGTTCATGAGCAGCAGAGGAGCTCCCTTCCTCCTTCTTCACTGAGTTAATAATTTACTCCACAAGGTCTTTGCTTTTCAGACTATATATTTTTTAATCTGATTTACTGCCTTGGCCCTTAGCATTCAGATTAATCTATCTTTTTTAAGACCACATTTCCCTCTGCCATGCCACCTTCTTTTCAGCCCTTCATCACACATGACCTTATTTAGTGACAGGGAACTTGCAAGTCAGAGACATGAGGGCAAGACTTGGGACCAAATGGGGCAGAGAGCAGGTTTGCACATCTACAGCCACACAGCCACCCCCACAGGATGCCCTCTGTTCACTGCTTGCTGTGCAGTTGTCAGTGTAGCAGCAGACAGATTTTTTTACTGCCATATGAATGTGCAGCCAGTAGAGTTAACCCAGGGAGGAGGGTTTGGGCTGCTCCCAAACCCTGCCCTCCCTACATTTAAAACCACTGTGAACCTAAGCAGCCCTTTTTCTGCAGTGAGCAACCAGACAGCTCTTCAAAAACCTTGGGTGTGTTTCGCACTATGTATTTAATGTAATTAGTTCCCAGGTCAAGGCTTACCACTCTGGATTTACCCCCAGTGAACCCTGAACTGACAACACCTTGCAGATGGGTTTTGCTGAATTTCCAGCATCTCCTGCCCAACCTGCTTACTTCTTCCTCTTTGTTGTGCTTCATCATCTAGTTTATTTTTCATTTAGTGTCCTTCTGTCTGGAGGCACCTGTCTTGTGTGAGAGGAAACGAATCCCCAGCCCACATGACCTCTTCCTCAGCACAGTGTACAAGTGAGAGTGGGCAGTATAAAGTCCACATGAGAGATCCCACCTATGCAGCTCAAATGCTGAATAAATCTTAGGAGCAGGACTTGCTGCAGCCCTTACATTTTGGACACCAGGGCAAGAGCTGGTCTTTGTTTTGCAGCCATTACTTTTACCTAGAGCATCCTCTCAGGATCATTAATATGCCTTAGTCCTCTCTAATTGTTATCCAGAGAACAGTTTGCATGTGTGTTCTGCTGTACCCTGTATTTTCCAAAGCATCATTACTTTCTGGGCACAAGCAGCTAGGTGCTGGGTTTGCTCAACTTGACTGTGGCTTTCCATAAATAGAGTTCATGTATATATTGATATGGGCCTATCAATTGACAAAAACATGCTTTGGATGCTGATTCAACTTCAGTTGTAGGATTAGCTCAAAATTTGTAGTTGCCGTTGTAGGTGCCATGTCTTCCTGCACATATATTTTCCCTTTAAAAAATCCGAGCTGTCGATAATCTCAATTTATAAAGCTATATTTTCAGTCTTAATCTCTTGCCATTTCAGACAGATCTGCAGGAGTATTTCTTCAAGCAGCTACCAGGGTATTCCCTTCCATGGTGATTTAAATTAGCCAAATAATAGCCCCTTCAGTGATTAAAACACCCAAAAAAATCAGAACAAAAATCTTCCCATTTAAGTTTGTGTTAAACCAATTCATTGGAGTGACATGATTAAAAAATCTTGAGGCCAAATCCTGCTTGTCCTCTTCATGTTAAGTGCTGCTTTTGAGAGCAAAGGGATGAGTGAGAACAGCATTTAGTCCATACATTAATAATGTATATCCTTTGACTGACAGGGAATGGGCTGGCAGAACAAATGAAAGCACCCTGGGGTAAGAGGAAGAAAGCGTCAGTTTGTTGCTGCAAACTACACAGGAATAAAAGTACATTTTGTTCCACTGTTAAATAAGGAGATTGGGGATATAATGCTGTCTCTTCTGCAGCACTTCCATTTTCTGCTCTTGGCAAAGAGGATAAAACTGTCCACAGCTGTAATTGTTCCATCCAGCACTCACATGCCTGGCAGAATTAATTGTGGTCTGCAAAATCTCCTCCTCTCAGCTGCCAGGCAGCACACCCATGTACAGCCAACATCTGCTGGCCTGCAAGTCTGAGTCACCCCGGGCTGCGTGCTCCATGTCCCTGCACTGCACCTGCAGGGCTGCTACCTGGGCTAGCTCGTGCTGGATATCCAGAGCCTCCTATTTTCACCTAGCTTTGACCTGGTCAGAAAGGCATTGCTGTCTTTCTTTTCATTTAGATGGTTGGAAATGGAGACAAGAGCTGCAATCTTTGGATGAGCAGCCCCAAACCTTGTGGCTGCAGCGAGGGCAGGATGCACTGGGTAGGTGCCTCCAAGGTGGCACAGGGCTCCTGCTGCCCACGAGCAGCCAGTGCCAGCCTTCCTGCCTTCATCTGTCTCAGGGGGTTTAATGTTCATTTGAGTTGGATTTACTGATTACCTTTGTTTGCAGGTTGTTTTGTTATAGGTTTTTTTCACAAGAGGAATTCTAGACAGACATTCATACTAAGGAAAACAAAGTAAATTCCAGGAACAAATTACCTCAAATTTTGCACAGTATAATAACACTGCACTTCTACCATCTTTCCAGACATTCAATAGTGATTGTTATAGTTTGAATTTTTTCATAATGTTCTTGTCTAGCTTTTGCCAAAGCAATGCTCCCCTGTTTGCTCCTGGGCTGTTTCTCTGGATGATTTTTGTATTCATATTATACCTGATATTTTTCATTCCTCCAGAGCAAAGCCATAAAACTCCTGCATGAGTGCTGAAGGTAGCCAGGGAGGGTGAGTCAGCTTTTCATTTGCAATCATAAAATTAAGACTCAGTAACCAATGAAGATCTGCTAATCAGGGTAAGCACCTTGCCATTTCCTTAGTTTCGATCACATAATTTCTACTGAGATACAATTATTACAAAAACAAATATTAAAAAAAGCATGTTTGGATGCTCCACCACCCAAAGGCAGGATGATGACCTTGCACCTGGGCACCTCTTCAGCAGAGCAGCTGAGCAGACTCCTGTGCAGCTGCATTTCTTCATCAGCTTGCCCCCACATGTGGTCATTGCTGGGACACGTGCCCAAGGCCAGCTCACGGGAATGTCTGCAGCTGTCGAGCCTTGTGGATGGATTGGGGTTTCCACAACCAGGCAGGCCTGCTGTTGAGTAGGGGAGCAAGAGCACAAGGGAGGACAGCAAGTGTTCAAGACAGGGATGTTGAGTGCCCCATGTGACATAGGATGTCCTCGGAGTGAGGTGGGCACTGTGAGGGTTGTGAAAAATAGCCCTGCTGGTTGTGCATTAATATGTAACATCATAAGTTCTTTATAGCACGTAAAAAGAACTACTAGGAAACAAAAAAAATGTGTAATAATCATGTGCACTAGTTTCCAATCTACCATTTGAAAGCTTTCTTCAGTGGCTGAAAAGCAAAGTGCTTGGATTGAGATCTTCCTTTGGTCAACAGGAGAAGATACATCTCTGAAAGGCACAGCTTCATACCCAAGGTAGGACTCAGGATGGGGAAAGATGTCTTCTCAAGGGACTTCACTCCTGTATGGATTTTGACAACTAGTTTAGAGGAGACTTGATTTCTAGAAAGTCAATGTGTGTGAGAGCAGTCCTGCTACTGAAGTCTAAATGGCTTTAGAATTTGACCCAAGCTTCTGGGTTTTATGGATAAGCAGATACACTTTTTTAAAAAAATACAGGTAGTTTTTAAAAAGTATTTTTCTTGCTGAAGTTTTTTTTTAAGACTTTTTAAAGACTTTTTAAATTCTACTCAGCTGTCTGTCTAAAGCTTCTCCAAAGCCAGCCAAGCTCTTATTGCGTAGAAGCAGAGGATATTGCAGTTCTGCAATCCCAGTGGCAGGCTGAAACCCAGAGCAGGTGGCACCAACCAGCCACTGATGACCGAAGCCTGCTCAGACCATCCTCAGGCCAGGACTGTCTGTTGCTGGGCATGTAAAATGGTGTCAGGCCATGCAGCCCTGAGGTTTGGGGACCCTGAGGCTGGCTGGCAGGAGATAGGAAATGGCAAAGAAGGCAGAGAGGGGACAAACCAGCAGCAAAAACTGGGACGGTAGGTGAGGGTAGGGGATGATTAACCTAGAGGAGAGTGAGGAAATAGTGACAGGTTGAATGACTAGACACTGACATGAGTAGGGAGTTGAAGGAAGTGGGGTGCTTGGCAGCCCCTGGGGATGTCTCCTCCCAAGCACAACACGGAGCCCAGGAGTCCTCTGCTGTGAGCAAGCCCTAGTGACACTGGGTGCCCATGGCAGGGCAGGGTGCCAGGACCATGGACTGGACGCTCTGTACAGTGTCCCTGACCAGCACTGGAGGGCTTGCTGAGTTCATTGTTTGGTGCTGGAGGGGTTAATTCCACTCATGAAACCCTGTGGGAAGGTAGCAACGCCGGACACCCACAGCTGGGAAATACCACCTACACAAATCTAAATTCAGTCTCTGGAAACCAGTTACCGTGATACTGTCTCTAACGGCAGCCCCACAGGCATCCATCCCTGCAGCACAGGGCCAGGCATCCTCCCTGGGGTCCCATGGCAAAAGGAGATGCAATCCTCCACAAGGACACATGTTATCTAGCTCAAGCCCCATTTTTCCTCACTGCTTCATTAGAACCTTATGTAAATTTGAAGTGATGAAACTATCAGGGGTTGACATTCATTCAAATTGGATTTACTGCTTTCCTTCATTTTCCCCAAGACACTCTCAGTTGCTGGTCCATCAACAGGGGAAGGCACAAACCCTCCCTGGATATTGGTGCTCATCCCTGCTCTGATTCCTGGCTCAGTAGCAAAGCTCCTGCCAGCTTTGGTGATGGATGGCACCTAAGCTAGGTTTATGCCCATGGGAGATTTCAGCCAGAGGAGTTCCTGAACTGAAGACTCCATTTGTTAGTACCCATGTTACTATATAAAAATCAGGAAGGGCATAACCAGAAGATCACCAGTTTCTTCTCCAGCAGGCCTTTAGGTAGCTGATCACTAGTAGTTGATCCTCAGGAGCTGTGTGTAAAACATTTTTTTTCCCAGCAAAGGGCAGGTGTTAGTTTATGATGAGCTTCTTGCATTTCATTCCAAGGCAGCAAAAACAGACTTGGCCATCAGGTGTGACAAACTGCTGGAGTGTTTGAAAACTCAAACAAGAAGCTCCTAGAGAGTTGTCAGATGCTTGAAAATGAGACTTTAGGTTTTATTTGGATATATATCTGAAGTTATGACTCGGTTCATAATTTCCGTGTAGCAGCCCCCTGCCTTGGGCTTGCAAAGTTAAGATGCTCTGTCTGACAGTTAGAGGCAGGAAATAAGTGAGCTTGTGTCCTGGTCACTGGCAGACCAACACCAAAATGCTGATGGTAGGACTGAGGGCTGGTGCCTGTTTCCACACATCAGGATCTAGATGGGTGCTGCCAGGTTTTCTGAGCCCAAGGGTCAGAGCTGGAAATCTGACTGACTGTCCCAAGGGCTGTGAAGAAGGTCTGGTGTGTGTGATGGGGAGCTTTTGGGGTGAGCCAGGGCCAGTACAGCCTGGCTAGGCACAGCTCTGAAATCAGGTATCCTGTGACACCATCACCCACCCAGCACCAACCACTGCTTGTGCATGTAAGAGAGCTTGAACCTGGAGCTGGTGGATGCCTCCAGACTAAGAAGGATATGCTCCTCTCATTGGCTACACTGGGCTGGGCAGGAGAGGTGGATAGAGCAGCTGGTCCTTCCAAACCAAAAGGAGAGTTTGTCATCCTCTGGGAGACAGTAAGTCTAAAAATTTTGGCTTGACACCCCTTTCATTATGACTCTGCTCTTTCACCTAGCCAAAGGTGCACTCTCCAAGGGCTCCTGTGAATTGCACTGCTCCCCATCCACCTGAGATCTCTTGTGGGAGCTGGCTGCTTGCTGTGCTTCAGAAGAGATGAAGGTTGTGCCCAGTACACAGTGAAGGGAAACAGAGGGATGCTGTGCTCGTGGCTGATTCATGAGCTGGCTCAGCTGAGTTAGTTTGTTCCTCATTTAATGTTACATTTTCGGAATGCTGGATGTATTAGATTCTCAGAAAATTAATCGTCAGGGTGATGCAAGACTTTTGTGCTCTTTACTACTAATCAAAGATAAATAAATAGTTTCTTTCTTGACTATGACAACTTAAAGATTTGCCCAAGTTCCCTCAATGCCACATGCAGTCAGTGGCACTGCTTTTGTTGGTGTCCTTTTTTTCATCCTTTCTTCTTCCCAGCTCACTCGTCTGCTGAGAAAACCCTCATGGCCCTACTCCCTTGAGAAAACTTGTCTTTATGCCCATAACCTGCTCAAGCTTTTCTGCTTTTCTTCCTCTGCTCTTTTTCTCACACAGCTCCTGGGCCAGGCATCCTTTCCAAGCTTCCCCAGACCTCTCCAGTACTATACTACCTTTCTTCTTTTCCCTCAGTGCCTCAGATGCCCAGGAAATTCCCTTAATTAAGGCATGCCCAAGTCTCTCCTTATTTCTGAAACCCATGAAAGACCTCACCTACATAGCTTAAGCACAGAGCCAAATCCATGGGGCAAACCAACCACCCAGCCAGTGTGCTGTCAACCAGAGTCTGCAGTAAGGCAGGACTTTTCCTCCTGCCCTCCCCTCCTTTCACACCCTCCTTTTGCCTCAGAGCTCGTTTTACATGGCCCCAACATGGGCTGCACAGTAACAGCTCTGTGAACCAGCACTCGTGGCACACCCCAGCATCTCGGGAGAACATGCAGCATTCTGGCTGGCATCCTACAGTATTCCTGATATTTGCATGGAGCTGGGGCTCCTGCACTGTGTGGTGTGCTGGAAGACAGCGGGGTTCAGGGCATCAGCATCAAATAGGGTTATTAAAACATTCCTGTTTTATGGCAAAAGCTCTGCTTAATGCTGCAATTTGATCATGATGGACATGGACCAGAAGCTGCAAATAGGGTTTAAGCTACATATTTCATATTCATATTCATATTTCAGACTCAAGGCAGTGAAGCAGAGGAGGCTGAAAGTATCCCTTTGCCTTCACTGGAGAGCTTTCACATCATGGCATGCTCTGGAGCTTGTGGAGCACTTCTGCTGGAGCATCAGGTCAGGACCCCAGGATGCCAGTCTCCCTGCCCTGATGAAGAAACCTCACCACAGATGTTTCATGCAGAAAGAACAAAAACACACTGAAATCCACCTTCCTTTGGTATTCCTGGGTCATGGTGAACCTGGTGCGGAACTGGCAGAGCAAGCAGTAATAGATAGTGCTGTATAAATAGCTACCAAAAAACCAAGAAAAAGCCAAGTTGGCTAGATTTGTCCAAAGTGACACAGTTAGTGTCAATCCTGCCTTGCAGCAGTCTGATAAGCAGTAAGGTATTCCAAGACACAGTCAGCTCTGTTTTCTGTGGCTTCCATTTGTCAGTCTCTCCTATAATTGTCTCATCTTCAATTTGGGGCTCTGCCTGTGGCTGGGGCTCATCCTCTTGCATGATCAATTGCTCAGAGAACAGCCCTTCTGGCTTAATGGGACCAGGAGGTGTTGGCAGGAGATCCCATCCTGCTGGCAGCTCCTAAGGATGGTCTTGGGTCTGTTGATGGCCTTCTGGAACACAAACCCCAAGCTCAGGGGAATGTGCAGTATATCTTTCCTCGGTAAACATATTCCTGTTGAAAGTGGGGCAGCAGCAGTTTAGCACTCCTTTAACCTGGAGAAAGAAACGCATCTTTGAGCGAAAGGGCAGCATCGGCTTGTGGCAGTCACAGCTCTGATTAGCAGCGAGGAGAGCAGCACCAGGCTGCTGAGTAAGCAGGTGCTGAGGCAGAGGCAGGGCATCTCTCACCTCTGCAGCGAAGGAACGAGCTCTGATCCAGCCATTCCCTCAGCCAGCTGAGCCCCCGTGTTACTCAGAGCACAGTGGCTCCAGCCCCAAAGCCCCCAGATTGCTGTGGAGAGGCAGCGCGAGCCTGTGTTTGCACCAGGCAGTGACCAGCAGCAAGCTCCTTAGGGCAGCTCTGTTCTCTTTGCATCCTGCCCTCAGAGGAGCTGAAAACATTTCTGCACCATGTTTGATGGCTTGGGCATCACTTCTGAAGGCTGCCAAGCTGATAACAGCAGCAGAACCCAAATAACCCACGTTTGCTGGAGCTGAGCTCCCACCCTAAGTGCTGCAGAGATCTCACTGTTCTGACTCATACGGTTTATCACAGGGTGTCTCCTCAATCACTGTATTTCTGCAGAGCAAGTACCTGTTCCCTTCACTCTCCCATCTCTTTTACCTACCATCTCTTTGCCTACCATATCTAATACATATTTTTCTAACAAGATTATTTTCATGTTGCCAGAGGTCTCTGGTTTAAGAAGGCCAGAATATCCAGCCTCGGTCTGGATAGTAGCAGTTCTTCCTAACCTCACTCACTGAACTGTTTGTATAGCATAGCCAGGGTTCAGCAATATCAAAGCCTGTACAAATTTGGTTTGCCATTGAGTTCTCATAGCAGTAATTAGTTTAAAGAAACCAAAGGGTTATGAAGTGGTCCCATGAGAGCAGAGGTAACTTGGCTTAGGCTATTGCCATGACCTCTTGCAAACAGCTCCCCAGAATATCTCTGCCAGCAAAGGCACAAGGCTAGGAAACAGGGACTCCTCCAGACTGGTTTACTTGTCAGGTGTCACCACCCCCCTTGCTGGCCACGGCATCTCTGATCAGAAGATGCTTCTTCCCCATAAGACAGCTGAGTGATATGCAGGCTATGGTGCTGGGACAGCTGTGTCTCTTGGAAGCCAGTAAGCTGAGTTTTATAACCTGTATTCAGTTAAGTGCCTTTACGTAAGAAGGTGAGGTTGGTCACTCGGGGTTAGGCCAGCTGGGCATGGAAGCTGCCTGCAGCAGAGCCCACGTGCTGACAGGAGCACACCCAGTAGGCACTTGTCCCAGCATTTCTCCAATTTCCAGCCATTTTCAGGTGAATAAAGCCACAGTTGGCTGACATAGTATTTTTTTTTTTACCTCGTGCAAATTTCCCCTGAGCTGCGCTGTTGTTATTGTGCAAAAAATAGAGCAAGGTATGTATTAATTCTCAAAGGAAGGGAGCTAGAAAAGCAAGCAGGAGCAGGGCACCCTCATTAACTCCTTTGGCTGAAAGTGGGGCACTCACCTGCAGCAGCAGCAGCCTCTCCCTGGGCTGGGGGGAACATGTAGGAGCCACTCACCCATGACCCATGGGCAGTGGGTGGGTGAGAGGGGTTGAGGGTCATACTGAGATGTCAAACCATAGCCCTGCTGCAATCCCAAAACATGAGGGACTCTAAAGGGCCTGGCTGACAATCCCACCAGGTGCTACAGAGGGCAAGTCCTGGGTCTGAGGTAGGGATAGGCAGGGATGGGTGTCTAAAGCCATGCTATCACCCCGGTTCTGGAGCATCTGGTGTTTCCATCATGTGCTCGAATAAACTTTTCTGGCACCTGAGCAAGAATAACGGGGTTTAATGTGATGTGGCCTCTGTCTTGTGCAGCTCCTCTGTGTGAGTGCCAATGGTGAGGCAGCCCTGAGGGTCCCTCACTCCTGGGCAGGCTGAGCTGTGGCAGCTGCTGCCAGGTGGGAGCTGCACCAGCCATTAACCAACAACAGTGCTGCTAGCAAAGCAGGCCTGGTCTGTACAGCATGGGGTATGCCTGCTTTTCCCCAAGACACCTCCAGCACCCCATGGCCACCTACCTGTTCCCTTGTCCCTCCATAAAGCACAAGCCTGGGCTGAAACAGGCCAGAGACTCAGCTGACTCAGTCTGACTTCCTTGTCTCCAATAGTTAGGTGTTACCATTATCCTAAGGGTCTTCTCTATCTCTGTTTCACATTGAGATTCAAGGGCATGGTACTGCTGGAGAGCTGAAGCCAGCACCTAAGCCAGTTCAACTCAGAATCTGGAAATCAATATGGGTCAAATTTTGTTCAGGTCCATTAGCAATTGCTCTGTTGGATGCCATGAGAAAAATAAGGCTGTGCACTCAGCTGGTGAATTCCTGCTTTGTTTTGTGCTATCTTCTGGGATCTAAGTTACTGGTAGCTGCATTTACTCTTTAGCCTAATAATGGCAAAATGTTTAGGATATTTTATATATTCTGGCCTCAGCTTTAGACTTGGGTGACAGACAGTACTTCCCAGAGAAGCAGCAGCCTTTGAGCAGCCCAGCATGATGCATCGCTGCAGTCCAAGAGGGGACGTAGAGCAGAGTTGGAGCAGCAAGAGAAGCCTTAGCAGGAAAAATAATGAAACTATAGCACAGTTTTTGGTTATTACACAAGCAAAATTTGGCTGGGGTACTCAAGCTCTTATTTCTACCTTAGTGAGAAAAAAATCACATACATTTTACTCATACAAAGGCTGCCCATCATGAATAAACTAGGTAAACACTGCTGGGGCATTACAAGGGAGTGTAAAAATGACTGTAAACCCAGCAGAAGGTAACTGAGCATCATCTTCTCATGTTCTGGTTTGCTCAGCCATCTCAAGGAAATGGTTCAAAGACTCCCCAGGAGGGGCTTTAATTCCCCACAGACCTGGGGATTGGAGTCCAGGGATGCTCAGCATTGTCAAGTGGGGTGCAGGTCTCCAGCCATGGGCACTGCAGCATGGGGAAGTGCAGGAGTGGGGTACAGGACCTGGAGACACCCTGGGAAGAGGGATGAAACCACTGCTTTGCTTTTGAGTAGGATTTTGTGGCTCTCCCTGGCTATATGTACACAAACATTTAATGTGACTTTTGTTTCCTCTGCCAGGAGAGCATGATACCATGCCGGGACCCCTCAAAATTCATCCCCTAGCTAAAATACTGGGAATTTTTGCTCCTAGCTGCCATCCTCCAAGGTGAAAAGACAGCATTTCTGGCAGCAGGGCCATGGGCTGGCAGGGGGCACAGGCTGGGTGGGGTTCATAGGTATTAGTCCCTGCCAAAAAATACAGCCCAAGAGCTTGCAGGGCTGGGGCTGCAGTGGGGAAGCCATACATTTGTTTACTGCAAATGTCTCCATAGAAACTCCTTCTCCAGGGCTGAAGATGTGGATCCTGGAGCTGTGGTGGAGAGAGCTTTCTGCCCCCGGCACACCTTGAGCAGCCTTGGCAGTCTTCACAGCAGAATTGCTTGGCAGGAAATAATTCAGACTAATGTATCCCCCTGTGCTCCTAAAATTGTATGGAATTTAAAATGCTAAATGAACTAAATCATTCTAACTGTGCAAGCAATGTAATTGTGAAGAGAGGCAAAGTATGCCTGCCTGTTCCAATGCTTTCCAGCTGCAATTCTTGAAACCATCTAGCTTCAAATCAGAGTGAGCTGAGAAGAAGAGAAACTGCACCAACAAAGAACTGCTCCAGGCTCTAAAAAGGGACAGCAAACTTGGGACTTTCAAAGGACAAAAACAGCTGGAATGGTTGAATTCCTACCCCTTCCTCAGACAAACACAGTGTCCCATGCTACCAGGAAGGTCCCAGTTGCTGACATGGGCATGATAAAAGTGCCTTGCCACTTCTTGGCCTGTGATTGACCCAACCAACAAGCAAGAGAACACATAAAGCAAAAGAAAACAGATTAAAATGAACACGCTATCTAAAGAAGCAAAGGTGGTAAATGAACTGAGAAGCAACTTTTCAAGAGGCTGCATTGGGAAAGGGAAGATGAAATGTATGAGAGCAGGAAATTTGGTGAGTAAGGGCAGCCTTGGATGTCAGAGGGTGTTAGAGGCTGCAATCCCACAGTGGGATCATGAGAGAGAAGAATGCAAAAGCTGAGGGCAGGGGAGGGAGGCAGCTGGCATCCCAGGTAATTAAGAAGCAGCAGGAAAAGGCACAGTCCAGTTCTCCTTTGGACTAATTCCTTTAAAAAGAAAAGAAAACAGTTATGGCCCTGTTCATGGCTTCTTCCTCCCAGGAGATGCCCTGGGGACAGGCAAGGTCCCTGAGGCAAGGAACAAAGTCAAGGAAGCACGTAACCCTCCTCTTCCCTGGGTTACATGACCAGGTGGCTGCTGCAGCACTGTGCCTTCAGTCTTCACAGGGCCTTGCATTTGGAAAACTGCTTTCCCGTTTTTGTATTTCACTGTCTGGAGAAAGAAAATGAGGGTGTTTGTAATGCAATAACCCACGATAGAGCTGTGCTCTTACACCAGGCTGCACTGCATGATAGCTTTAAAGATGCTACCACATGGCAGCCCTGAAGTGACCTTTTAATTCTGACTCCCTCTGTTTAATTACTCTTTATATATATATATATATAGATCTGGATTGTATCTGCTCTGAAGTCTCAGTTGCCATCCTCTCCCCCTCCAATCCTCCTGAGCTCACCCACTGCCCAGTGTTGTCTTGCCCTGAGCTGGGATTTCACTGTGCCATGCCTGCTTGTGGACCTCCCTGAGGAGCCAGAGCTGCCCAGCTGAAAAGATCACACAAACATAATTGCTCAGCTAAAAACAAAGCAATAAAAATTAATAATGTTAACAAAAAGTTTTGGCCTCACACAAGTGCCCACCGTAGATAACAAGTGTGCCTTTGCCACAGCTGGGAGCAGGAGCTGACCCTGGATGCAGCTCTTTCCCACCTGGCAGTCATCTCATGGCAGCTGGCAGTGCCCAAGCCCTGTCCTTCCACCTCCAAGTGACAAATCTGGCCTCCAAGTCCCTGGGCTGGCTGCTGACGAGCTGTGAGCAGGAGGGAAGGGAAGAGGGTGAGAGCCAGGGAGAGGCTCTCCTCTCCCTGCAGCCCCCAGAGCAGCTCCACCACTCTTGTTGCCACCCCCTTTCCCTGCCTAGAGTGGGACCTGGGCCCCAAGTGCCCCTTGCCCAAGGGGACAGCAGACCCTCCACCACTGTGTCCACATGGAGATGCCAGGCACAGGGAGCTGAGGGGGAGGACAGTTAAAGTGACACACCCTCTGCCAATGTCACATCACTCATTGCCGCCTCCTGGGGCAAGAAGCATCACTGGCACAACAGGTGCTGGGCTCTGCCACATCTTGGCCACCAGAGATGAAGGTGGATTTGGCAGGACCTGTTGGGGCCATGGCAGGTGCCACTGTGGGCAGCTCAGTGTGTGCAGTGCAGTCAGTGGTGCTCAGGCTTGGCTGCCAGCCCCTGGGGCAAGGGAGATGAACGTGGCTGCTTTTATTTTGGTTCCTCATGGTTCCACTGCTTTTGGCCTTCACCCTGACCAACATGGGCCTACAGGACAGACACTAAGCCTGTCTGGGTGTTGTCTTCCCCTGCTGTAGGTTATGCACCACCAGGCTTTGCCAGGCTGGTCCCTGGTGATGTCCAGGTGTGAATCTCTGCACCCCCAGGAGGTGCCACACCTGCCCGTGGATCTCCCGCAGGTCTCACAGAGCTGCCACCAGTGACAAGTTTCCCCTTTTCACAAGCCACATGGGTGCTGACAGCATCACACACACCCTGTATTGCAAATAGATTATCTGTGGGCCCAGCCTCTCTCTCATCAGGTACTAATGAGGTTTTTGTATACAGCCGCAGTGCCTCGTGTGGCAGATGGTGCTGGGTTAGATTTGGATTATTCCTGTTCTGCTGGTTTGTCTCCCCAATATGCTAACTCATTAATAGCTTGGCTGTGCTTATTGCAGGAGCTCCATCAAATACCTTTTCAAAACACACCTGCCCAGGTGTTTGCTGGGAGCTGCAGCTTTGACTAAAATAGAGAGCAAGGCCTTCTGGTAGTGCTGAAAATAACTATTCAGCTCAACTGCTGCCTGGCTGTTGAGGCACTTGGAAAATATTGATTTCCACTTCTGCTAAAACAAACAGGTTTTATTGTGCCTTGTGATTTCCTTGTCTGGAAATCAGTATCACAGGTGGGCCACCAGCACTGTGCCCAGCTCTGGGGCTGAGTCAGTCACCACATGTCCATTCCCACTGCTGACAAACAGTGCACGGGCAGAGCACAGAACTGTAGGTCCCACAGAAACACACCATGATCTCTTGTTTTGAAGTTCAATACACATGCTAGGGAATTCTGACTCTTCTCTCTCTTCTGTCTTTAAAAAGAAAAGAAAACACAATGCTGTAGCAGCCTGCTTGAAGTGTGGCTGAACAATCCTTCAACACAACCTTGCTTTGCTGCCTGATAGAAAACACCCAGAGCACACCAGGAAGCTGACCTGTGGCTAGTCCTCAGTTGGCTTTGTCTTCAAATGCTGTGGCACTAAAGTCTGGCATTGGGAAAGCTGGGCAGGAGGCTCTGAGCTGTGGCCAAGCCAAGGGCAGTGGGCAGGAGTCCCCAGGCACCAGGGTGCTGAGCACTGCATCATGATTCAAGGACAGGCTCCCGAGCAATTGGCAAACTGCTGACATCTCAGGTCACATCAACGGGCACTGTGCTGTCCCCTCGCCTTCCCAGTGGCACCATCTCCACATCACATTGGCTGCTTGCTCATTTCTCAGCAGATTGATTATGCTGCTTGATGGATTAATCAAATTCTTCTGTCAGTCCTTATTTTTTTCTGTCTGCTACTGCTACTGACATGGAGAAAGGCTTAATCAGTCTCACAGAATTCACCTGTCCCATAGCTCCTGCACTTTACAATTAATACTCAAATTGTGGTAACTCTCATAGGCATCAATCTTGCAAATAGCACATAAACAGTATTTCCCCAATCTTTCAAACAATTAGGTTATTTACAAAATAGGTTATATACAAAAATTACAAAATTAGGTTATATACACGAATTTTTCAGGGCCAATTAAAACTGTGCTGTAAACTGCTGGGTTCCCTCCAGGACCTGGGAACTCCTGTGGATAGTCCAAACCTATCCTGCCATGAGGCTATTCTTTGCTTTTTAATTTGCTTCCAGGTTGAATACTGATGGTTAATACACAAAAGGTTTGGGTCCTAAAGGGTGCTATTCGTTTGATGTGCAAGTGATGTGCAAGACACAGGTGCACATTCTCAGGAATCTAAGTCCCTGCAAAAATGCTTTGAACAGGTCATCCCTCACCATCCTGTTTCCCTACCTATCCCTCCAATAATGATTGTACAAATACCAGCCTTGCTCTCCAGGCTCCTGCTCTGTGTCTCTCTGCTGAGCTGGCAAAAAGAAAGGGCAGGACTCGTGCATGTTGCTGGGAAGCTGAAGTTCCTGTTCCTTGATGCATCGTTACTCAGAGCTGCTGATGCCTGTGCTAGCTTTGGCATGGGGATCCATCCAACCACCTGAGGTCTCAGGATCACTGTTGATCTGCCAAGCCCATTCCCTCTCCTTTCTTCCATCCACCTCCATCCACCTCTCATCTGAAAGTCCCATTTTGGCTCCTGCCACTGCAGCTCGCAGTCATTTCAGGATAAGCATCTATTCATTATCATTCATTCCAGGTTGCTCACTCTGAGAGGGAGGACAAACAACTTCTGCATCAAGAGATAGCTTGCTGCTGGGGTCATATGCCTTACAAGGCAACTCTTCTTCTGTAAAAGTAACCAGAAATTCATCTGAGACTGCTTGACCTTCATTGTGTAAGTCACCTCCACTTCAAAACCAAACAAATATGCCCATTTAAAAGGAAAAGTTTCCTAAAGACAGTCATAAAGCAGCCTGTAGCTGGAATAAAGCAAGGTACCCATGCTTCCAGGGCTCTCAGAAGTCCCCCTGATCACGCTATTTGTGTTATAATCAGTCCGCTCAAGTATAAGTTTTGCAGGCTGAGTAGGAAAATAAGAGGTGCTCCTGACTGTGTGTGGAGGTGAACTTCAGATACATGCCAAGCACTATCTCCATGGGAATTCTGCAGACTGCACAGCAACAGCCTCTGCCTCCTGCATGAGAGTGCTTTTCCCCAGTGCACTCTGCTCCAGCACAGCCCCAGGGACCAGGCAGGAGAGCACTGAATAGACCTGAGGCTGCCCATGCTGCCCAATACACCATGCCCTGAGACCATCCTAGTGTGTAGAGCCATAAGGTGCTATTGTGAAAAAAATCTGCTGGCCCCAAATGTGCTAGAACTTAATCAAAGCCAAACTGATTCAAAGGGCTGCATTAGCCAGCCTGTTAAGATTAAATATATCCCATTACACTGCAGGCTCCACAGGAAAAAGTCAAGCAGCAATTTTCTTTACTCCTACACAGGCAAAGTCAGAAGGACTTGCAATAAAAGCAACTTATTTGCTCCAGTATAAGTAGAACCAGCCTGGTACAGTCCCATAGCTCGAGCATTAGGCGATATTTCAGTGTCCAGAGGTTTCTTCTGTTCATGGGAGAAACCAAGGTGCAGAGTTGGCAGCTATGGTGCAGCTGTTGCAGCAGCTGCTGGCCTTGCTGCACCCCTGACCATTGGAGGAGCCCACAGGACTGATCTGCTTCCCTTGGCAGCACCAAGCAAGGGGCTCTGTGCCCCAGCTCCCTCGGCTCCTACAGACCACTGCTCCTGCCTGACTGTTCACCTCCTCCTTCTCCAGTAGCAGGGTCTCGTGCTCCTCTGTAACAGCAGTGGGAGTTTTGCACCACTTAATTAGTGGTTTGTCTCAGTCTCTTCTGCCTTCACTCAGAGCCAGGATTAACAAATACACGATGGAAACAGTTTTTCCTATGTTCGGGCTTGGTTGTTTATTAAATCTTATCAGAAAGTACAGAGTGTTCAACAGCACTTCTAGCTACCTGCTAGAAGTGAGGAAAATGGAGGAAGATGCAGCTGCTACAAGGTCTCTTAAAGCTAAACAGTCCAATAGAGAATTAACACATATATTATTTATCCTTTTAACCCAGTAACTAGATTCCCATGAGCCTCAGTGTGACACTGACTGACCAACCAAAAACTACTTCCTGAAACTCATGAAGAAGAAGGAAGAAGAAGAAAGATGAACACCTAAAAGGACAACACCCAAAATCCTCCATATTGCCCCATACCTATTACTACTATGCTACAAAAACCTCAAATTTAAAACCCTTTACCATGTGAAAGCACACACTTCTATCTCACCACACACCTGTGATTTTTACTTCATCACTCATATTTAGAAGCCACCTCCAAGGCCTCAGCAGTGTTCTCCAGGAGGTCAGTGCCAGACAGCCCAGAAAGCTCAAAAACCCCAGGTTTCTGGAATCCAACACTCTTCCAGTGGCATCCAACAGCCTCCCCAATGTAAGTGAAGAATTCCCATGACTCCCTTTCTCCACATTAGTCTGCATGTTGAGAAAGGCCTTGATGACCATAGAATCATAAAATAGAATAGTTTGGGTTGGAAAGTCATCTAGTCTGAGCCCCTGCAATGAGCAGGGACATCTTGCTATATGATATTTTATTTTATTGCTGCCCATCTTGACGTCCTGTACAACTGCTGGCTGCAACCCTGGCAGGGATGGCTGTAATGCAAATATAGGCCTAAGGCTGAAGTCATTATCCAGGTATAGCCAGGGCTTTGATCCCAGCAGGAATTTTGCCCAAGCATCTATTAGGGTTTTCGTTGTTCATTCCCAGTGAAGCTCTACTGGTATTTCACATCAGAATAAATCTAAATTGAAACCACATGTAAAACTTAAAGAGTGGAGACTGAAGAGCAAATGCAGCAGGGAAGGGAAGTGCAAAAGAGGGCAGACAGTAATGAGTGCAGGCAGCTGTTTTCATGATGCATCCCACATGCCTGTAATGAGATGGTCTTCAGGTCATTGTCTACTCCTGCTTTAATACAACACTGGAGACACTGGAGACAAGACAGGGCTGAGCTTGAGGAGATCTGGAGGAGGTTCATTTTTTACTCCTAATGTACCTGGGAACACCAACAAAATTTCTTCTTATTCAAATTATGACAAATAACTTCGCCCCAGTGTGGTTATGGAAAACTGTGTCTCACCCTATGGCAAGGCCAGGCTAACACAGCCTCTGGCTACTGAGCCAGACACCCCAGGATCCTGGAAAGCCACACTGTGGGAAGCTCACACCCAGTCTGAAAAATGGTTATCAGATTCTGGAGTGGAACTTCCATAGTTTCACTACTGCCAAGACTGTTGCTGCAAGTAGATTAATCATGCTTGTGACTGACCACCATCCAGCAGCTCTGGGGTACTGTGAATGGGGACACAGGGCCATTAAAGTGAGGTTGCTATTTACAGCTGGTGGTTAATGACATGGCCTCTTAAGTTACTTATTTTAAACAACCACTGAGTGCAAAAATTACATCTCTGACTATGAGAGACCCACAAAGCCATGGGTATCTCCTGTGAAAATCAGCTGTGTAACTCAGAAAAGGTGATTTTAAAGCAGCACAGTCAATCCAGGAGACTTGGAGCTTTCTGTCATTTTAGGAACATCTTCTGAGGTAGAACAGGCCACTCTGGGTGAGCCTGTGTCCTTTAAAAGACATTCCAGTTTCTCTAGAGGCTCATTTAAACTCAACAAAAGAAGTATGGGAAAACACATTGTGGTTGCAAAGATACCTTTAAAAAGAGGGGTGCACATATGGAGAATATTGGCTTGCATACCAGTGATCTGCCCTGTTCCCCTCATGCTGGTCAGCACTCTGCCCCTGGTTAATTATTTTTCCACCGTATTAGAAGGCAAGCAGTACAAGTGTTTTGACCTTGCTTTGTTTCTCTCTTACAGCTTGATAGAGCTTGGGTCAATCTGTTTCAAGTATTGCCATCCAGGTCTGACAGTGGTGCTGGTGAACAGGATGCTGGGTGGCATGAGCAGGTGCCCCAAAGCACAGCCCAGAACACCCAGAGCTGGGGCTGTCCTGTGGCATGACAGGAGCAGTGACCTGTATCATGTAAACAGGCACACTTCAGACTCTGGTTGGCAGCTGTAAGGAATAAAATCACTGAATTTGGCAGTGAAAGCTCCTTTGCTGGTGCTCTCAGCAGCTGGGTTAGCAGTGGTGCACACACACATGCATCCATGTTCATGTACTTATCACCAGCCATCTCTTTTACCCCTCCTGTACAGCTAGGAAGAACTGCATGGAACATGCATACCTGACCTCCAGCAAGTTCACCTTAGCCTCCAAGGTGTTAACCATAGCTTGACAGCTCTTTTGAGTTAAATTCTCTCCATGAATTTCTCTATTGTCCCAAAGGGTTTTGTTTTATTAAAAAAATTCATATTTTTCTTGTTAAACTAGAAATCTTGGATACAGTAACTCTGCTGATTTTCTTCTTTTGCCTGTAACACTTGTACAACTTAATGCTTCCAGGTTTCATTCTCCCTTTTTGTTCCCCGGTGACTCATCTAGGCAGGTATTTTCTAACCATGCTATGCAGCCTCTTAAGAAACCATATTCTTTCCAGGTATCAGCTGAAAAATGCAACTGCTCAGAATAGAGCAGAAATGGGAAGGCAATCTGTCAGTCTGGAATGAGTAATTCAGTTCTTTGCAAAGTAGGGGTTGTTTTTGTTAAAAGCAAAAAAGGGTGAAAATATCTTAAAGGCAAGATACCTCCACAGAAAGTTTTACATTCCTGCATTTAATTTACTCCTCAGGTGGAGGCATAAGCAGCTCTTACTCTCCAGTACTCTGCAATGGCAAAACAATAAATGACCATAACTCCTGTGTCATTCTGCCTGCCTTAATAGCCCAGGAATATGATTTTTAAAGAGATAGGTTCTTCCTATAAAATAAATAAAATTTTAAAAAATTAAAAAAAAAATTATGAAATTTGAAATGCTATTTCCATGTAGTTAAGACCACATACAAGGTCATCTCCTTAAGGAACAATGCAGATGAAGAGTACAACATTCTGCTTTTACACATCATATTAAAAGAGGCTCTCAGATGCTGTCTTCTGGTGTCCAGGTCTCAGCATGAGTGCTGCCTGTCCATGCCACCCACAACACCAACCACAGGAGGTCTCATGCACACTTCATCCTGGTTTTGAAGGATTTTTCTGTAAGACAACATCATCCACACTAATTGAACCCTAATTATTTTATAGTGCATGCTAACATAGAACAGGAAGATCAGGCCATCCTTGAGCCCAGATTTGCTTGTCTCTGATCAAATAGAAATAAAAATTACCACTAAGCAATGAGATTTTCTTGCATGGGCAAATTCTCATGATGAGCAACCACCAGTGCTGAGGTCCGAGCCAAAGACTTGAGCTTCCACATTTGGTTTATGGCACATAAATCAAGGTGGCTTATGTGATGAAAGCACTTGTATTATCTGTCCATGCAGAGCTGTCTTGTTTTTTTAGTTCTTTATTATGGAGAAAGATTGTAAAGGCTTCCCAAGTGAAGAAAATTACATCTCTTATTTCCTGATGGCATTCAGAATTAAGATTTTCTCATAGTTTTTAAATTACAGTGTCCAAACTCTAAATTAAGACTATCCATGGATGTTCCCAGTGTGGTATAGGAAGGCTCTGCAAAGGAGGCAATCCTACCTCACCTGACCATCTTGGAGTTCAGCATGTTTTGCCTGGAGGTGCCTGTCAGCTGGATCCAGCTCATCCAGTTGTGGTGTGTCTTAAATACCTGACAAGTTTCCTGCCTCATTCACCATCCTAATGAGCATCACACTTTCTGGGAAAAATTACTTCAGCTCTCTGAAGATGCAGGGGAGCTGTGAAAAACTTGAATAAGACTCTTACATTCTTCAGAGCTCTGAAGAGAGGGAAGATTTCCAGCTCCCTGACTAGCAGCTCCCTTGCTGAGATGATATTTGGCACTTTCTCCTCCTCTTTCTGAGGAGAGGCAGCCAAGGAGAAACCAGCCTGCTTCTGCTCGTGCCCTGGAGATGTGTTCACACGCTCACACACACACAGATATGCACACTTGCACACTCTTCCACGGCTCCCCTTCCCCCAGCTCCTCCTGGTGCCGTCCCTGGATGTGGCAAGTAAATAAAATGAACAACTGTGGCTGCTGCAGCCAAAATAAGGCAAAAACACGGAGAGGGAAGGAGCAACTAGAACAGAGGCAACAAAGGTACAGCAAATCTAGGAAATCAGGACAGGTAAGGGAAAGCAATGGGGCTAACCTGGTCAGATTAATTCCTTTGGCTTCCAGCAAAACTACTGGAGGCTCAGCAATCAGGCAAGGGGAAGATAAAAGCCTTGCTCTGGAATGGTGTAGTTCTGTGAGGGATGTTAGGTTTGCCATGCCCACAACCACCACACATCCCATTTTGCCCAAAGCCACCCCACCAGGGATGCTTCCTGGGCAGCTCCTTGTCCAGCCCTGTGGTCACCTCCATGCCACAGCCACACTCTGCCAGGTGGCTGAGCCCTGCTGGGTCAGTGTGGCTTCCAGGTTTCTCATGGCTAGCACCCATCAACCTGTCCTGCCACTGCCTGTTCCACACAGATGGAGAAACAATTCCATGGGACCATGGACAAAACCATGGGACCCCATGCCCCAGCCAGCCTCAGGCTTTCTGCATGAGTATGCTGCACCTGGTCACTGGTTGTGGCAGCTGTTTTGGGTTGGAAAGCAATCCACCTCCATTTCTTTCACAAGCAGGTCTAATAAAAAAAACAAACACAAAAGACAAAGTTGGAAAGGACCTCAAGAGGTCTTTTGTCCAGTCACCTGTACAAGCAGAATTGCCACTAAGTCTAGGTCTTTACAGTCCCTTCCAAACCAAACCATTCTGTCATTGCGAAGCTCCTTGTTTAGGCAAGCAGTTCTTCCCCTGAAACCCTTGGTCGGACTACCCAACAGGAAGTTATATTTCTCAGCTCTTGGTGTTTTCTTTAAAAGTCAGCCAGATTCTTGGCACCTTTTTCCCACTGGTTTCCAAGTTTCTTATGCCTAAAAATTCCCTAAACAAGCCCAAATCTGCTCTCCTGAAGTAGAGACTCCTAAATCTGCAACTTGCCTGCTGAGTCTTCTTCCAGAGCCTGTACCCTCACCTCAGGATGATGAGATAGTCCCATGGTCTCAGCTATCAGCTCACACACCATTAGTGATTTTCTTTCCTATTTTGATTACTCACTGAGTTTAGATGCAGATCTGCATGGCTGTTTGGTATTTCAATGCTAGAAGAGGTGCCTTTGAGCACTTCTCAATGCACACTCATGAGGGACTGTGTCATGCTTTACCTCATCCATGTAGCAAATAAAGACTGAGCAATCAGAGATACAACACTAGCAACTCTGACAGAATATTAAAGAAATGGGCAAGAAAACAAACCATCATTGCAAATGGTTTGAGAAAAGTTGCTTTAACACTCCTCATCAGGGTACCTGGTGGGATCAAGACGTGGGGACAAGAGCAGCTCTGCTCTCCCCAGTTTGAAAGGGAAATAAAAGTCCCAGCAAGTTTTTCTCACTGGACTTCTCTGGCCCAGGACGAAGAAGCATTTACATTCCAGTAACCCCACATTACAGTTGCCAGCTTTGCACCTTTCCTTTTGCTACCTGGTTGTCACATCCAGCCCTCAAAGACCTTACTCCTCTGGTTTCTGCTGTGAGAGGGCTCCTGATGCCAGAAGCTGCCAAGGGTTAGTCTGACTCAGAATCCAGGCCCTGCACAGTCTCCTCAGGCTTTCCTTTGAATCAGAAAAGTTGTCCTTTCTCAGCCTTCTCCTTGCAAAGCAGGACACACAGTGACTGTGTGTACAACTCAGTGCCCTCCCAGAAGGCTGCATCATCTTTGCTGCCTCCTCTTTCAGGGATCACTCTTGATGTAACTGCTTCTACCTGCTTTTGTGCCAGGGTAAATCTGGGCCATAATTAATCTATTTTCTATTATGTAACTAGCTCCACCCCTGAACAAGAAATAAGATGGGTTTTATCCAGACCTCCTGCCTAGCAGCTTGGCATCAAACTGCTCTCCCAGGTCTCCAGGGAGAGAGAGCTTTTGATAGGGCTACGTTCTAGGAGGCAGTTCCTGTCTCTGGCTCTCAAAGGAGCTGCTGTTGGAGACCCAGCCCTCAGAAACCTAATGCTGTAAGCATGTGCAATGAGTTGGCCTAAATGTCTGCTGGCATTTGGTAGGGCAGGTGACTAAACTTGAGGGGCTGCAGCTGACAACCATCCACCCTGAAGAATAATAGCTGGGGACAGCATGTGTGGATGTCCCTGAGGCTTCCCCCACAGACACCCACTGCAGAGTAAACAGAAAGGGAGGGGAGGCAATGTGAGGTGTCAGAAAGACAGGCAGCCTTCTGCCTCCTGGGGAAAAGGTGTCTCCTGGGAGGTTGGCATTGCAAGGGAGCAGCTTCTTCTAGGAAGCTTTCTAAACAGTAGCAGGCAGGCTGGCCCCACAAAGCTGCCTTGAGGCAGGGAGATGTGCCTGAGCACCAGGCACAGCTGTGTCCATTTTTCTTTTCCTGCTTATTAGACCAGTGGGTGCTTGATTTCACTGTGCAAAACAGGAGTTTGGGAGCAATAGCTTTCCCTCCAATGGTAAGAGCTGATTGCCCAGTTGGCAAAGGGTTCTTGTAGCAAATGGGGATTCAAATTCCCTCCAAGAGGGGCTTGCACTCCGTTAGAAAAGGATTGGTGAGGCATCCCTTCCATTCTGAATGGCCTGGTACTTCCTCTTGTCTAGGTTTGGAATAAGGGTTTGGGGATGTAACTTCAAGGAGAAGAGGAAGATAAGGGCAGCAAATCCTGAGTGCAGGGTTCATACCTCCCTCAAATCTTGATAATGGGCAGAATCCAGCCCCAAGAGCTGTCCCACATGTTTCCTGCAGGCCACCATTGAGAGATCCCTGCTTGGCACATTGTTCTGTGGATGCTGCTTGGTGGACCCTTCTTCCCTGCCTCCAGGTGGTCTGTCCTGCATATGTTAGAGTCCTGTAAGGGCAGAGTGCCCAGCCTTGGAGCATCATGGCCTGGCACCAAGAGTTTCCAAGTTTTCAAGCCAGAGGCATGGACGGAGTAAAGCTGTTGCTGATACCTTCACCCAAGTGAGCATAGCAAGGCAAAGTAAATGCCTTGTAAATGTTCCACTCTGCCTGCTGGGGTTTGTCCCCTGTGTCCCACAGAACACGAGCCCACTCAGCGGGTTGGTGCTCCATGCTGGGCCCAGCAGGGAAATAGTTTGCTGCAGAAGCTGCCAGCAGGAAAGAAAGTAAAGAGAAAAACCAGAATTGTACAGAAGTGCTGTGAGTTCAGGATGTGGGCTTTCAATTTTTCCATCTCCAGACTGGGAGCAGGGTGCTCATGGCATTAAGTGCTTCATACACATTTCCTCTGGGTTTTTTGGCAGTGAAATACAAGCATCTACTCACTATGCTGGAGTTAGGAGAGCATGTTCAGTGCATAGCTCTGGAGACTCCATGTTTTCCATGCAGGACACCCTTTTGCAGCTGAGCCTGCACTAACACCTCAAGGCCTTGAGCTGGAGTTCTGCATTGTAGCCAGGCCTGCAGGGAACCTGTTTTCTCCTCCTTCTGAGGCAGCCTTTTCAAGCCCACCGACCACCTGGAGACTGAAATGTCACCATTTTTTCTCATGCTAATCCTGATGTTTGTACTGAATTTCAGCTGAATGATTACCAGCCCTTCTGGAGTCAAGATGAGATGTGGTAGTGCTGGGATGCAAGAAGGGACTTGTGTCCCTTGGCTGCCAGTTAGGTTTCTGGAGATGTAGTTTTCATTGCTGTCTTTGCTGCACAATATTAAGTAAATGATCTGCAGTCAGGTTTTTCAAACACCCAGCATTCACCAGCAAAGCCCAGTCTTCAAAGCATGCAGATCTAATGCATCATGATGAAGGGACAGATTTCAGTAGGAGATTTTAGATGTAGAATTTTTTAATTTTTAATTTTTTTTTGCCAACCAGAGTACTGCTTTGTTAGAGCAGTCTGGCTCTCTGCATTCTGTTTTCTCTCTGGTTAATCCTACACATAAAGATGCACACAGCAGCACACTCAGAATATGAAATAACACCAAGTCAAAAATACAAGTTCAGGCTTCACTGGTTTGAATGGTACTCTCAGGCTTTCCTGAATGTAATTGTTATTTGTAAGTGTTCTCAAACACTTGAGAAAAAAAAATTATGCTGTGGGTTGTCTGCAAATGTTCATTTTGACAAGTTGCTGTCTGTTACTGGTATTGGACTAGTCACACAGTGTATCTTATGTTCCCTAACTGGATGACAAGCTTGGAAAACAGAAGAATAGCAAGTGACAGATACTAGCATGATTTCTGGTTATTTTTTATAGTTCCTGATTTCATGGGCACTGGAAGCTCTACAAATTTCATGAACAAGATATTAGGAATGAGGAACTTTTTGGGAAATATGGCAGCCATGGCAACTTTGTCAGAAAATGAAAGGCTTAATGATGAGTGAGGTAGCTTCCCTTCATACAATGGCATTCAGTTACTGAGAGGTACAAGGAACAGCTTATAACAGGAAATAATCAATAAGATACAGTAAGGTTTAATATGTGAAAGATTTGTCTAAGTACTCCTGGCATATCAGAAAAAAGTGTTTCACAGGTGTTTCAAACTTACTTAAACACAGGGGGAAAAAAAGGAAACTTCCTTCGAGCTCAAAACAACCTAGCAGCCCAGACTCTCTTAAGATGTTCTTCCTGCCACTCTCTTTCCACTCTAATAACTTCAACATAGTTTCAAGCTAGAAAAACAATCTTACAGAGGCACCTTGTTCTCAGAAACTTTTACCTAATGTGTACACAGTGAGCACCTGGTTTCCCAATCAATTCTTGTATAGAACTGCAATAATTAACCATCTGATTCCTGGGTTACAGTTCAGTGCAGTTTACTGGTCTGACAAACATATGCCATCCATCAATCAAACAAGCTACTTAAATTAACTGTAAGAATTATAGTTAATAGAATTTTAACTGATTTTTAAAAATGCATTTCAGAATAAAACTCGTGCTTAAAATAGTCATGTTTAGCTAAAGGGATTGTCATTAGTTCCAAAGAGAAACTGCAATATGGAATATGTGGCTTTGGTGGCATTCCTTAACCACAAGAAATTCGGCTTGGTAGGATATTCTCCCAGAGCTTCTGTTTCATTATTCCCCAGACTCAGTTCTTCTCTGCTCAGGGCTTCATATTCTAACCTGTCAGAATCATGGAAAGGGATTTTGAAGCTGCAACATGACCTTCAATCAACACAAGAGTGTGTCCAAACTGAGGTGGGTAGTAAAGGAAAATGTTCGTTTCAGATCCCTTTTCCTTAAAGTTCCTTATAAAAAACAGGTCTCCTTCAGAGACTTTGGACCATGGCATCAGCACAGAATGATGTGAACCTCTGGTTGGTATCAGTTGGTCCAAAAGGTGTAATGTTGTACCACAACCTGTATGGTAGTAACAGATTTGGCCTGAATTAGGGTCAGAACACTATTACCATTAATGAAAGACCATGTTCATGTTATTCACACTGGATAAGAAGCATTCTTCCTATCATCCATGCAACTGAATTTTCTGGAGCTCAGACTTGATGACTTTCAGTGATTTATGGAAAATGAAGGTTAGGTAAGAACATCCACAGATGTCAAAAAAGATATTCAAATTAGTAAATATTTGACCATAGTGATGAAAACCTTTGAACAACCTAAAATAATTTAGCTGAAGGGCAACTCAAGGCACAGGAAATACAATGCAGACAAATGAAAGAAAGTACCTGCCAAAAGGAAAAAAATTCTACACATTGCAGAGTCCTAAATGAATCCATTGACTGTAAAGACGTGGATGTAAAGACATGTAGGTTTAGGCAGGGGCCATATAAGTAGCACATAAGTGAAATGGGAAAGTCTGCATAAAAACAGAGTATGATTCACATACCACATGGCCCCTGCCAGCCCAGTGAATATGATGGGAACCAGGATGAGGAAACACCATGGCCTCAGCAACAAGACCTCTCTGCCTCTGCTTGGCAGACATCAGCAATTTAGAAAAGACTTAGAAAGCCCCAGTAAAGAGCAGGTCTCTCCTATAAATGTTTTCAGCTTGACTAATACTTCTATAGGCAGCTCTCAAAGAGGAACAGCACAGGCTTGGAGAAGTGAAGCGATTCAAATTTGTATATAAGTTGTGAACAGAAGTCAAATGAACAAGAAGGTTCCCCAAGGAACTTTTTCAGCCTCTGTGCTATCATTTAATTCAAATCTTGTTAATCCCTATGCCATAATACCATATAGGTTTAAAGGCAGAACTACCCATTTCTGATGGAGGATAGTAACTGAGGGACTGCAAGTGTCATGGCCCTCTCTGCAAAAGACATAAAGGTCTGAAAAGTACAAAATTTACCTGAGTTGAGGTGGTTCTGCACTTCATTCCACAAATGGCTTTCAGCAACTAGTGCCACCTTATTGCCATGTATTTAACAGGGCAGAACAGAGTTGTTATTCTTTGCTTACCACCACCAGAGACAAGGTGAAGTCACCCATCAGCAGAGGCAGAATTCACCTGGCTCCAAGCAGGGAGAAGCTGGGTGGCTGCTGTGTGTTGGCTGTCTCCCAACTCCTCTGCAATCAATGGAGAGCTCAGGCACTGCCATGGGTGACTCACCACTCCTAGGAGAGGTGTCTGAAGTAGGTGGGTGACTCAGCCTTGGGGTGGTCCCCTCCACAGATGTTCACAGGATCCTAGATCATAGCATAAATTACATGTCTGCCTTTCTGTCCCGTTTTGCATGACAAGACACTTCTTTCTCTGTTATCTTGCACACACTTAGGACTTCTGGAGGCATGCACAACCTTGTCCAGGACTTGATGCACTCAGTTAAGGCCTTATCTAAGCAGGAGACTGGAACTATGAAATGTTTTTTACAACTTTAGACAATTCATGCTTCAATTATGTTACATCTCAGGCCTTTGCTTTTATGTGATGGCAGTATCAGCAAGGTCAGGGTGAGAGTGAAGCCCAAACTCTGGCACATGACCAGTGTAGGCTGCAGGACACTGGTCATCATGTTCTAGCCAGCAGTGCAGAACATTTATCACTAATGTGGTAAAACATGGGACATTGAGAACAGAACATTTTGACATCCTATCCTGTGTTTTCCATCTTCCCATGAATCCAATGCATTGTTAGCAGACATGCTGAAGAGTGGATTGTTAGCAATTCTTGTAAGAGCTTGTTATGTAAAGACTAAAACTGAATAAATTAGAAAAGCTTAATAAATAGCCATCTCACAAAATTAGAACAAAGGAAAAAGTTTTTATGTTAGGTCAGATGCAGAGAGAAAACCAGTAATCATCTGGAAACTGCACCAACTCAATAGCCCTGGGCACCTCTGGGCAGATGTCTCCTCTCTGCTTAGAGGCTGGCAGAGCAGCCTGCACAGGAGCCAGAAAACAAAAAGCAGGACTCAGAAACGGTACTATGATTTCCTTTTGGGGAAATCCAGAGATCTGCCAGTGGGACACCTCTACTCTCTGATCATTTAGTGTTAATACATCTCTGAATAAAAAAACATCAAGTCCTCCTAAAGACAAAAAAAAAAAAAAAGAATGACTTCAACATTTATGGAGTCAGGCCACAAGGAAGGGATCCAGAAGCTCTGCTTTGCATCCAGATGTGCTTTTTGTTGATATCTTTCCTAAGGCGATAAACATTTTTCTGTCTGTCACACTGTGGTTATGTTAAATGCTTTAAACCCATGTCTCATAATGAGCACCACTGAGAGCACTGGCTCTGTAGAGCAGATGGCTGCAGAACTTGAGCGCCCTGAGAAATCCAGGGGACGGTCTTGAGCTGTGGTTTTATGTTATCTGCCTTCAGCTGGCACTGGAAAACCCAATACATCACTTTGACAGTGAGGGTGCTAAGCCTCACCAGCATAACACCCCAGCAGAGGTGCAGGGTTTGGAAGCGGGATTTCACTGCTTGTGCACACAGCAGTCGTTCGCATCTGTAAGGAAGGATAACTTTTGTCCCTCTCATGACTATCTGTTTATTTTTCTTGGCATGTTTCACATTGACACCTTTCTGGGCATCTTTGAAATGAAGTGAATAAAGAAGTGGATCAAATTTCCTGTCTTTGAGTAGAGAGACACAAAATAAGCACTGTGTTTCAAAACTGGTTAATAATGTTCATGGAGGGCTTGATTCCACCAAAGTTAGTCATGCTGAGTAGTTTCTTTTTCAGCAAGTAGCCTATTCATCTCAATTAGATTAGTCACAGCACAAGGAGAACAGAATTGGACTTTGAATAATTTCAATTAATTTTCTGCTGTAAAAAAACACTATTAATTAATATTTCCCATTTCCTCAGCATTTGGCAAATATGTTTTAACTATGCATAAATATTACTCATTTTCTACATTTTCTTCACATAAAACATTTTGGATAGTTTGTCAAGTTCCACTTAGCTTTTTAATACAGCCTTTGTCTAAGCATAATTCACTGCATGATCTAAACAGAAGTGCCAGCCCAGAGCAGGCATTGCTTTATTCTGCTAAAGTTTAGAGTACTTAAAGTGAGGGCCAAATTTTTTGTGTACAAAATTAGGAGAATTATTTGACTGATCTAATGAAATTATTAACATTTAATGTTATCTTTTCTGTGTCTTTAATATTATCTTACCTATGTAGAGAAGTGCTGAGTTCTGCATTTAATCCTCATGGTCGAACACGATGCAATTTTGAATCAAAACTCTCTTCCACTCTTACATGCTGCTCTGTGTCTTCTCCATGTAGGATAAGATGTCCTCTTCCAAAAACCACAGTGTGGTAAATGAATTGCAGCGTATCAGTGTGCAGGTATCTCTAAAGACAGGGGAAGGGGATCTTGTGGAGTATCTAAAGCATAGATACAGCCTCAGGACCAGACATGGTGACTTTGCTCCAAAAACATAACTGAAGGAAGGAGCTGTGCTTCCAGAAAGAGGTGCTACAGCTGGATGAAATTCCTACATCAGAGGGCAGTGCTTCCCCTGACAGGAGGAAGTGCTTTCCCTGGCAGTGCACCCAGGCAGGAAGGGAGGGGATACTGACCTCCAAAAGCAGAGGTGAGATGTTGTTCCTGAGTTTAGCCCTGCTGGTCCCACATGCTAAAGGGCTCCGTTTCTCTATCTCTGCTTCTGACGATAAGCAAGGGCATAAACAACTTAATGAAAAGTTCGGCATATGCTTCCAGAGGGAAATGGAGGAAGCACCAGTGGGTTACTGAGGAGGTCAGGGCAGTCAGGTGAACTTTGGATTGGGGTTCTGACAAAGAGGTTCCTGGTCCACTTCTGCAGACAGAGATGTTCCATGACCTGCTATTGTGGAGAAGGGCTGAGGGGCACTGGTTGTTTGCCTGTTCTGCTGCCAGATAAATGCCAGTACTTAGTGGCACCAATACAGAAGTATCAGAAGTATCTTCATCTTTCCATCAGAAGTATCTTCAGCTGATGAAAATATCTGGCCAGTTCTGCCCAGAGTTGTTTTCTGCAAGAGGCTCTGGAAACATCTGAACAAGTTCCACCTGCTGCCTGTATATCACAGGGATTTTAGGTGGCATTTGATGAAGTCCAATTCATTTTTAAGGGCTTGTTGTTGACGTGCAACAAGTGAGCTATAAAAGTTGGGGGCAAATCTGAAAAAGGGAGAAGCTGGTTTCTCTTGATGCTTACACATCTCTCTTTTTAACTTCTCCTGTGACACTGATACCTGCCAGAAGTTTTGTGCTGTTTTCTTACATAACTATATCAATTCTCTCCCCTGCATCACTGCTCCTGACAGACACAAAACCATCCCCTCCCAAACAAGCAGCTGATCTCCATGAGACTAACCAGAAATGTAAGGAACCAGATCAAGAACCACAAAGCAGACAGATATCTCACTTCTGTGAATTTCTTCAGGTATTAGGCTATGTTATAGATGAGGACCTTAGTTATTCTGAACACAGAGCATAAGCAAAAGAAAAACACGTGTTATGAATACAAAAGAAGTACATTTGTTTCACAATGCTGCACTGGGTTATACAGATGACATTACAGAGGAGTAGCTTCAGGGAAAACAATGTTTATCAGCATCCTTGAATACTGAAAATTTAAAATCCATGAGCTGAGAAACTAAAGAGATGATCAGACCTCTTCAACCAGTCATCCAGAATGCAGTATTAATTTGCTACTCTACCAAACCTTGAAATGCCATTCTTAATAGATGGGGAGTGATTTGCTAAGATCCATGTTATTTGCCTCTGGGATTTATAGAGATAACAGCAGGATTGGATAGAATTAACACCTTATCCTATAATATCTCATTTCTCTGAGAACATCTGAAAACACTTTACAAGTAGCAGTGATCCTTCACTGATGCATGGTACACTGAAGACACTGTCACCTCAGAAAAATGGACAAAGGACCACTGTTGCTCTCCTCCTTAGCAAATGTAATCATTGGCAAGAAACAAGTACAACTTTTCATCACTGCTTTGCTTCATGGACATTTCTTTTAGAGTATTACTTGTAAAATAATTAAAAGTAAATGGTGCCCATAGGTACTATTTTTCCTTACCATAGAAAAGGTTTTCCCATAGGACCAGTAATGGCATATTACACCAGTGACACTGGCCTCCATTGTCTCAGAAGCTGCATTTCCTAGTTGCTGACACTGAACAGCTAGTCTGATTTGTTTCATATAATGGTATAAATTAAGCTGCCATGTGAATCAAGAATGAATCCTCCCCACAAAAAGATATGCAATACCTTTCATTTAGCTTTGTGCACTAGAAGTGTTCGCAATACTGAAACCTATCATCCTGCAGTGAGGGAAAGATACATATTGGGCCATTTCTTTGAACACCAAAGACATTCCTTTAGGCTTTGACTTTAAGAGTAGGTGAATCCATATAAAATATGGATTTTTATCTTTACAGCTTTAAAGAAATTTCTGCAGTATAGCTGTGTTTTTCTTCAACAGTGTAGGTTTTTCTCTTATTTGTCATTCACACAAACACAGTTATATACAGAGGTTAATGAATATCGAGTTTTCTGATAGTACCCCAGGGACCTGTGTTTTATTGTAAGGATGCTCCTTCAACAAATATCTCACTTAACTGTCAACTTGGAAATGTAAGACTAAGGATTTCTGCATCCCCATTTCACTTATACAAATACTGCTTTTAAAAGAAATTGTTTCTGGCAGCAGTCCACTGGAGTTTCTGAATGACCTAGTTCCCTCCTGAGGCATGACTCCTAAAACCACTTAATTCAAAGGCAGTTATCCTTAATTCTTTAAAAACACTTTGAAAAAAAAGAATCCCAACTTCAGTGTTGTGTTTATCTGGCTAGCACTTTTGTGCTGGCTCAGAAATACCTCCAAGACAAAGTTCATTTTGGCACATCCAATCAAGTAAGGGATTAGTGCCTCTCATGTGGGAAAATAACAAATAGGCAGCCTCAAGGAGTCATCACACCACCTTGCTCTTCAACCATCCTTGCTGTAGAATATTGGCCTTTGTCTGCCCTTCCAACTGCCAGAGAGGGAGGCAGCTGGAACCTCACAAAGAGAACAAATCAAGCCTAGCTGGATTTGAGATGGACCACCATCTCCTTTTTCTTTTTTGAGCAGAAACCTCTCTGAACCCATCAGTGCCCTTTCTCTCAGATATTTGATCCCATACCTACATCATTTGCTCTCGTGGAACAATGCCATCACGTTTCCCTTCTTGGAAGCATTTTCCCAGTGTGCAAAGGCCTTCCCAATGTGCAGCTCCAGTGAGGTATGTGCTGGTGGCTGTATGTCTGAGGAACAGCACGACTGCCATCCTGCCCACAGCCAGAACCTGCTGCATGGGTGCCCCCAGCTCCCTGTGGGATCACAGGGAGCTTTCATGGAGTGAAAATGCTCTCTAAATCCTGCTTATCTAGCAAGAAGATTTGCAAAGAAGGAGCCCTCTGCCCCCTCATCTTGCACAGACGGTCTGACTCACTGGACTCAGGATTCCCATCTGGATGTCTCTTTGAAAGATGGGTGCAAGCCAAGGATTTCATCTATTCTTAGCTTTATCTGTTATAAAGATAGTTTCCCCATAAAAATCTGCTGTCGTTCAGCCATCTCAGAGAACACCTGTCTCTAAGCAGAGACAGCAGCAGTGTGAATCCTGCTCCCTGCTCATTTTAATGCAGTGTTAATATCAGAGCCCAATGGAGATTATATAAGTGCTGACATAGCTGAGGAAAACCGCGAAAGAAACAAAAATAAATGGAAGTCAAATAATTTGAACCCTGTCACCATGCAGTGCAAGCTACATGAATGTGAATGGCACTTGGAGGCATAAAAATCATCTTACACCTCCTGTGCTCCAGAAATGACACCACTTGCTTGCCAGCTTCTCCGACCAGCATCTTCCCACTTTCTCCTGTGCTGCCTGAGGACATGGCATGTCCTAGCTGATGTGATCCATAAAACTGTGCCTCTCTCTGGCTCTCTGCAGTTCTGCTCCCCTCCCCTTGCACCCTGGATTGCTGTGGGAGCTTGGCCCCAGCAGCCAGGCAGCAGCAGAGGGGGATGCCAGAGGGGGCACTGTATATTAAAAAACAACATGCAGCCTCTCAAACCGCCTGGAACAGAAATTGTGCAATAATTGGCTTGTGAAACCATGTGATCTTATCACTGTGAGCCAGGGTTTTCAGAGGAAACTGAAAGGAGTGAAACACCCACTAGATCCTGCTTCAGATCATCTGAAAAGCTCGGCTGTTTCTTCGTCCTCCTCTCTTCGTGTTTTACATTTGCTCGTGGTGGTATTTCTCCCTGAGCTCCTGGGAGGCCAGGCTCGTTGCCAGATCTGTTTGTACACACTCCCAGGGTGGGTTTGGGTTGTTGGCCAGTTTCCCTGTGTCCTGGCTTTCCCTGTAGCTTGGAGCTGAGGCAGCCCCCATCTTCCAGCAAAAGGCAGGGCCAGCCCAGCATGAGTGGCATTGGCCCTGTCTCTAAAGGGCTCTGCAGCTGCCACCCTAACAGGGCCAGGGGGCTGGGGGGCACTTTGGAGAGTGATGTCTTGATATAGACAAGATGTGGAGACTCTAAAGGCCTGAAGAAAATGAGGGAAGAGAGATATTCCTCAGTGCACAGTTAAGACAGAAAAATATGAGTCTGTAAAAACAGGAAGGAAGAAATTATAGCAGAGGATACTGGTGTGCTGTGTGGTTCCTGTGCTGGGTTCATCAAGACTGTTCTGGACCACTGTGTTTCAGTCTCTTAGCTGTCCATGACAAATACCTGACTCTCTCCCTTTCCCACAGATGCATCTTGCAGCTTGTCCCACCTTCAGAAAGGCTCTCTGGCTGCAGCACTGTGTGTTTCTGCCTGGGTTACATGGTGAGGCTGACTGTGTTTCCTGCACACACATGTTTCCTGTGCAAGCTACCATCACTCAGGGATGCAGGGAGACATGAGTGGCAGGGGGAGCAGGAGGACCGAGTGCTGGCATGGCAGCTCCAAAACAAAGCTCTGGACTCCTCTGATAATCAGGGGAGAGAAATCAACATATCCAGAACCTGATTCCTCTTGTCGTTGTGCACATGCAAAAAGATTGGGCAAAACACTATTTAAGTGCCTGTTTCTCTCTATGCTACAAAGGGAGTCCTGTTGCTTAACTGAGAGAAGAGATGTGAAAAGCCCTGAAATCATGTGGTATCAATCCCACCACAGCTTTAGAAGTCAGGGCAATTTCACACAAGGACTTGATATATGGCACTTTGTGGACACAATTATGTGTGGAGACACTTGTGTGTGTCACATTATACTGGTGTGCTTGAGGAACTGTCATCCTCAAGATGGTATAAACATACCCTTAATAACTTTACCATCATGTGGCCACTCAGTACTTAAAACTGTGTAAAACACCAGAATTACTTTAAAGAGTCATCAGGATAATGCCCAGAAGTGGGATCACAGTGACTCCAGAGCTGCCAAACCCCAAATTGGAAGAGTGTGGGGCATGAGGCCTCATCTAGAATTCATTCATGTGCCACAATTTTTGTTCTTTTCTAGTACATACTGCCCTTGATTAGTCATCGACCTGGTTTAGAAATTGCAGTGCTACCACTCAAGCTGTGAGTGGAGTACATATTTAAATATAATAGACTCTGCCATAATTTTAAAACTGTCCTAGATCTAGGCCCACAGAGAGCTATAACTAATTTGATAGAAGCTGTAGCTTCTAAATAGAACCACCTGAGACCTCTCCAGAGTTCAGCTATGGGGTTCACTGTTCCAGCACAAACTCTCAGCACAGGTCCCCAGACTTTTTTGTGGCACTTCGTGGCAAACTGAGGCCGATTTGGGGAGCAGCAGAACTCAGTTTCCTCAGGGGTGTCCTTCCCAGTGGGAACTATGAATCAGAGGGAGGAGGGGAATTATGATTTCAACTCCCCAAACCATCAGAGGGCTGCATTTTTGCACAGTTTTGAGTCAAAACCATATGCAGCTCCACCGTTTTGGCTGTGGTTTGCCTCAGTTTTTTTTGAGCTAACTGCAATAGTGACTGATCCAAAAGGTAGGAGTAAGTAAAGTCACCGTATGTTTTAAACCTTCTGTACTCGAATGTTTTTCACAGTGTGCAAGTCCCGTTTTTAATGTCAGAAGCACTTCTCACCTTAGATTTTCACTTCTTCAGCACTAAGCACCTCTGCAAACTCAGGACTAAATATCTGCCTTTTATCTGCAAGCACAACACTGTGAAGCAATTAGATTTGTGTATCTGTAGTGATTTTGGTTGAATTATTTGCAATAGCTGGTGTGTGCTTCTGTACCTTCCAGGCCAGAACATCAGAAGGGCTGGCTCTACAGAGTGAACAAAACTTTGGCTGATGGTGGGTGGCACTTCAATGCTACTGAAGCAAAAGCATCAGCCTTCAGACAGCACCACAGCTGAGATTGCCTTGCCCATCTCTGATGTCTGCTGAAGTGGAAATCAGCCGTTGCCCCAGGCTCTTTATTCAAATTTAATTTCTTTCAAATTTCATCTGTTCCCTCTCCAAAAAAAAAAGGTTTAATGGAAGCTTTGTTTGAGAGTGCTGCTGTGTTTGCCTCTTTTTCCCACTCTTCTACCATAGTATAAATACCACAAATCCATGAAAAAAAAAGGAGACAGTAAAGCAAGCATTAGTGCTGTTGAGTTCTAGGATCATTTTTATTCACAGAATCACAGAATGCTTGGAAGGGACCTCTGGAGATCACTTAGTCCAGCACCCCTGCTAAAGCAGGTTCACCTAGAACAGTTTACATGGGATCATGTCCAGGCAGGTTTGAATATTTCTAGAGAAAGACTCTACAAACTTTCTGGGCAGCCTGTTCCCCAAGTTTTCTGTCACCCTCACAGTAAAGAAGTTTTTCCTTATATTCAGATGGAACTTCCTGTGTTTCAGGTTGTGCCCATTGCTCTTACCCTGTCACTGGGCAGCACCAGAAAGAATCATGCCCCATTCTCTTAATACCTTCCCTTAAGATATTTGGATGCATTGATAAGATCCCCTTCTCCAGGCTAAACAGGCCCAGCTCCCTCAGCCGTTCCTCATAAGAGAAAAGTGCTCTCATCATCTTCACAGCCCCCCACTGGACCTGGTCCAGTAGTTCCTTGTATTTCTTGAGCTGGAGAGTTCAGAGCTGTCACAGCACTCCAGATGTGGCCTCACCAGGGCTGAGTAGAGGGGCAGGATCACCTCCCTTGACCTCCTGGCCACACTCCTACCAGCCCAGGGTGGCCACAAGGGCACACACTTCTGGCTCATGGACCCACAGGTCCTTCTCCACAGAGCTGCTTCCAGCAGTCAGCCCCAGTCTGTGCTGGTTCATGGAGTTATCCCTTCCCATTTATCCCTCCCCAGGGGCAGGACTCTGCACTTGCCTTTACTGAACTTCTCTCCAGCCTGTCCAGGTGTCACTGAACAGCAGCACAAGGCTCTGGGGTATCAGCCACTCCTCCCACTACAGAACCACAGCAAACTGATGGGAGGTACACTCTGTCCCTTTGTCCAGGTCACTGGTGGATCAGGTGAGCAGGCTGGCCCCAGTTCTGAGCCTGGAACACCCTGAGCTGCAGCCTCCAGCTGGACTCTGTGTCTGACCACAGCCCCCTGAGCTCTGCTGTGCAGCCCCATCACCTCCCCCTCTGCTCACCCAGCACACCTGAGGCTTCCTGAGCTTCCCTGTGTGGATCTTATGGGAGATGGTGCCAAAAGCCTGGATGAAGTGGAGACGGACAACATGCACTGCTGTCCCCTCATCTACCCAGCCAGTCATGACAGCACAGCAATCAGGTTGGTCAAGCATGATTTGCCCCTGGTGAGTCCATGCTGGCTACTCCTGACCACCTTCTTTTCCTGCACATGCTTAGAGATGACATCCAGAATGAACTGTTCCATCTCCTTTCCAGGGACTGAGGTGAGGCTGCCTGGCCTGTAGTTCCCTGGCTCCTCCTTCTAGCCCATTCTGAATACTGAAGTGACATTGGCTTTGCTCCAGTCCTCAGGCAGCTCTTGTGTTCTCCATGACCTTTCAAGGATGATGGAGAGCAATAACATTTACCAGCTCCCCCAGCACTCGTGGGCATATCCCATTGGGCTCCATGGATGTGTGTGTGACAAGTTTGTCTAAATGAACTCCAACCCAGTCCACCTCAGTGGGAAGTTCTAATTTCTCCAGGCTTTCCCCTTTGCCACCAGGGTCTGGGATTCCTGGCAGCCACCTCTTGCAGTAAGGACTGAGGCAAAGAAGGCATTCAGTAACTCCACCTTCTCTGTATCCTCTGGCATCAGGATGCCCATCTCATGCAGAAGCAGGCCCACATTTTCCTGTTTTCTTTTTGCTACTTATTCATTGCAGATGATGCTACAATGCATATTCTGAATCCAGCTGACCAAATATTCCCGTGTAGGTAAGGTTCACCTATAAAAACATAAGTATCAAGTGCAACTTATTTGCTAACTTTCTGGCATCAAATGAAAGTGGACACTCCTAAAATGTTGTTTATGTTATGCCCTCTCCACACCAGCACAATCAGTGTTGCAAAGTCTGCAATACTCATGATGAACTCCACATCCCTTAGACCCTCATAATCAGAATTGTATCATGCTCTGAGGCACAGGAATTATGCAAAAAGGAGGCTTCCCCTCTGGATTTGAATGCAGAAGGGATGTGGCTCACTTTACGTGCAGACAGGGTTAATTTTTCTTCTTCCTGCATTCTTTCGAGCAGCCATCCTGAGGAGAAGTGTCATATTACCTTACCTCTCACTCTTCTAAGCTGGACCTGGATTTGAATTTCCCTTGCATTAGAGAGCAGTCTCAGTGATCTGGTTTGGGTCCATCGCACAGTGGTGGGTGGGAACTTCACATGAAGGGAGTTTGATTTGCTTATTCCCCTTCCAGCCTCGTGTTTTACACAGATCCTCTGTCTAGTCTCCCCCCTTTTGTGCAGCTGTGGAAGATACGGGGACAAATCACTCCTTTAAAGAGGAAATGAAGCATTGCCTTCCCACGGGAGAATTCCTGAAGACAGAAAGACAGGGTGGTTAGCACTGCAGCCTTGTCCTGGCTTGCCTACACATGAAAGTTATTCCAGAATAAGCCAGGGGTTGAATGTAAAGCAGCATAGGCATTCCACAACTGCTGTGTAAGTTGCTGAAATCTCAGCAGAAGCAATGGGCTGAAGGAGCTGTGTGCTGATTCACTGGGACTCCCCTCTCTTCTTTAGCTATGTCCAACAGAAAGAGGCAAGTGAAAATTTTTGGAACTTTTTTGTGTGGTACAATATATACAAAAGCAGAAGTAAACTGCTGCAGAATAGTCAGGATTAAATAAAGAACTCTTATTTTCCTAACTTTATAATACTGAAGCAATGAGACATCTCTAGGACTTCTTTTCAGAGTAGAATGAGAAATCAAGATGGAGATATGTGGAAAGGTGACTTCAACCATCTTGTTCCTTCTGGGTCCCATACCAAAGATATTTCAGATGTGTGTCCCTTCAACTGCACCATGCCTGGCTCTAGCACAGCCAGTGGGAAGCTCACAGGCACTCTTCACCACTTGAAAGGCAGCTGTGGTGCACGATTGCTCAAAGGGGCCAGGTCACAGTCCAGAAACATCTCCTCTATTGCCCATACTGGCACAGACACAATCCAAAGACAAACACTGCCTGGCATCAGTTTAGCCAGATTTCACCCAAGTATTCTATGCTAACCTGAAGCACCAGGTTTACAGAGATGGCTTTGAACAGAAACTTCATGCCTACCATTTCCTGAGCAGTCTGGTAGTGCACCTTTGACTCCACCTCCATCCCTCCCAGCTGCACACTGCAGGACAGAAGAAAGGCAGACAAACCAATATAAACCCCACCTTGAGGGTGGGGAGGCACTGGCACAGCTTGGCCAGAAAAGCTGTGGCTGACCCACTCCTGAAGCATTCCAGCCAGGCTGGATGGGGCCCTGGGCAACTGGTCAAGTGGAAGGTGTCCCTGCCCATGGCAGGACTTTGGAACTATGTGATCTTTAAGGTCCCTTCCAACCCAAACCATTCTGTGATTCTATGTTTTTAACATACTCACCTCCCCCAAATGTAGTAGACTTCAAACTTCCCCACTGGCTAAAGCAGAAGCACTTTATGCCCCCCAAATTTAGGAAATATTTCCCCCAGATGTATAAGTATGCACTTTTTTGTCTTCCCTAGAATGTGATCAGAGAGTAATGAAAAAAATTTAATGTAACAATGGCTTAAAGACTTGTTTGGTTTTTTTCCCCAAGAAGTCTTAGGCTGTCTTTACCTGGAATAAAAAAAAAGTGTATTTTAATGTACCTATAAAGTCCAAATTGAAATAGGTTTTCCTACTGTTCTGCCACAAACTGACTGCTAGAACAGGGGTTAGGTTCAATTTTTAGAGGGTCTATCAAAAAAAATAAGAACACTTAAGCATCTTTGAGCTCCCATGGAGAAATGTGGGGAAACTGCATTATATTATCTGGGCCTCATTGTGTGAAACACCTCCAACTGTGAGCAATAAAGTAAAAAATGTATTTGAACAGACATAACATTTTTGGAGTGGGATAAATGAAAAGCTCAATAGATCACACCAATTTGGTAAATCTGAACAACACTCTCCAACACTTTTCACTTGGCACATTGGCAGCAGTCACAGATATTTTCTTCTCTAGCTGAAACTGCTCTGCAGTGAGCAGCTCCTGCCCTCTCCCTTCCCTGCTCTCCATTTTCTCCAGCTCAGAGAAATGCAGTCAGGGAACATGCTGATGTCTTGCTCCTGTTTTCTGCAGCAAAGATATAATTCTTTAGTCAAACACATCAATTCTATAGAGGTAAAGCTTCAAAAACAGACATACGCAGAGTGCTCCAGAGAAGATGTACCATCTGCCTTCCCCTCTCCTCCTCCTCCTCAAAGGAAGGAAGAAAGAAATGTAGCAGAGGCTCAGCTCTTCATTACCTGCTTGCACTGACATTCATGAGATTCCCTGCAGGATTTTTCTTGCTAACCAGGCAGGATGAACACCCACAAAAATTGGCAAGGAGATGACTTTTAACTCATTTTCACAAACTGGCTCTATTTCAAGTAGACAGTGTCTCTCTGGTATCAAACCAGGAAAAAAATTGGCTTTGCTTTCCTCTGAAAAATAGAAAAGGCAAGTAGCCATCCTACTGGTTGCCTTGAATACTAACAGTGAAACATGATATTTCAAGGATTAAAAGGAATTCAATTTCACCTCTCAAAGCCTGAGGATGAAGTTCCATGTTGGTGTGATAATATATTTTAGCTGAGCATTGTAAAAACCCAAAGCAGAGTTTGCTGTCTGCCCCCTTGCCACTACTCTAGAGGTGCAGGCACTATTGCCTGCAGCAGGGAACACTCAGATATGGAATTCAGAGCTTGGACATTGTGTCAGGAGAGAGCTGCCACTGCTACACCAGTGCTTAGAGTGCAACATTATGCATCCACAGGATATTTGTATCCTGGGAAAATTAGCTTCATGGTACAGAAGCAAAAATGTAACTTTGTTGGGATAGGTGTTTTGGATTGAGAAAAGTTAAACCATCTTAAACCATCTCCTTCAGAGGGAAAAAAAAAAAAAAAAGAAAAAGGGAACTCAGAAAAGAAAACAAAATAAAACCAGCCAAACTTCTTTTATCCAATGTATCCTGAGTAAGGAAATTTACTCTCTTGGCAGAACTATACAAGGTTTGACAAGGCTTGAGATAGATTTGACAGATGACTCAGATCAGAAACACAAAGAAGCAGTGGGTAAGAAAGTACTGTTGTAGAAGTGTGGCTGCAGAGTTACTCAGTACAGGAAAGCATGTGTGCTCTCAGATAATATTAATCTTAATTAGCTTTAATTTAAGTCAATTCGTTGTCTGGGGGCTACCAAGACATGTTATGCAGGTTATCCAAGACACTTCCCTATCTCGGAACGGTTCCTTCTGGACTTTGAGTCACAACTTGAGTCTCTTGGGGCAGCGAGATTCTGTGACTGCACTTAGGAAGTGGCTGTTTGAGACACAGCAACCAAGCTCTGCTTGGAAATGACCAAATTTGCTGTACACTATCGCATTTGTATGCCCCTATTGCAAGATCAGCAAGCAAGGCTCTGGGAGGAAGCAGCACCCAACAGAATTACACGATTGAGGCTTTTATGAGTTACTGGAAATCTTCCACAGCCTGAAGAAACAGTTGCAGTTTATTGCATCAATAAAAGTACAATTTACATTAGAAAGTAAAACTACATTGTTTGTTCCAGAAAATTATTGCCATAGCTTGACACCACTTATTACCTTGAAGGTGAAGAGCAGTATCCCTACCTTGTAGTCATTAGCAATAATTCTGAACAGCTCATCAACCTTAATACCTCCTGTGGCAGACAGGGAAACTTTGACTGCAATTGCTACCATGTACAAGTAAAGACAGCAAGTAAACTCCTGAATATTGGCAACAGTGGGATGGATGACACTTTTGTATTGCTACAAATATATGCAGCACTGGAATCAGTTACCTTCCATAACTTTGTCTTGATCAAGCATGAGATTTTTACTTACCATGGGAATTTATATGGTTGCCTTTTACCTGTACTTGTCAAAAATATTATAAAAAATATTGATGTTTCCTGTTTAAATACCCTCTGTTTCCTGGCTTCTTTTATGTTTCTCCAATGCCACGTTAGGTACAGAGTCTTGTTCCAGGTAAACACCAGTTGAATCAGCTTGTCTTGTGTGCTTAGTTAGCTCTAGATGGTCCTGCCACTGCATCTGGCTGCTCTTTGCTTCAGATTCAAGATAAATCCATTGTTCAGATTTACCACCAATTCTGGGCTGGACATGGTCTAGAAACAAGAAGAGAATCCTTTTATTTCATTCATCTGTGATGAAGGTTTGAACCCAAACTCCAAATCCAGTCACTGCAGATATTTGCATTTTGATCCTACACTACAAAAGTTTTGCTAATAACTATACACACAACTTCCCTGTAGGATGGAGAAACATTTTACATTAGCAAAGGAGACCTGTTGCTGCTGACAGAGTTAAACCATCTCCCTGAAAAATTCAAGCTATCTAGCGTTTTTCACCTTTATGTGTTGTGTCTGATTTGTCTTTGAGTTCCAGGAGGGGTGCCAGCAAATCTTTGTTAGTGAGAATATTAATATTTTCTACTCCTGAGCCAGTGGGGCTGTGCTGGGAAAATTTGGTATCCAGGACCTGCCTAGCATGGCTCCAGTCCACTTTCACCTCTCTCTGGGCAGACTTTACTACAAATGATGTGCAATCTCTCCTGCAGGCAACTCACCATGTCTTCCTCCCCAGATCACTGCAGCTGCTAGGAAAACCAGTATCCGTCAAATTAGACACCTACTTTAAAGAAGAACAGTGTGCTTCACAGCAACAGACATGATAAATGCTGTGAGTAATGACAGATCCGTGTGTTAACAGCACTATCAGCCACCTACTGGCTCCTTTCTTTTGATAAAGGCTTTTCTACCCTGGTTTTGCATGAAGCACATACTTCTCGTGTCAAGGTGGATCTCTCTGCAGAAGCAGTGGGAGCAAAGGCAGAAGTTCTGAAGTCCTGACTGCAGCAGTGAAACAGGCTCAGGGCTGATCAAACGACTGGGGCTCTTGGCCTCAGTTTCCCTGCTTGTAATAGGAATAATGGCTGCATTGCAATCACACTGCAAGGTGCAGTTAATATTTGCACAGTGGGGCTTGGGAGATACCAAACATCAGATATTCCCAGGATACACCAGTAAATCAATTGTATCTACACAGTGAACAAAAGCAGGAACAGATGCTAGCATAATGTTATGTATTTTGGTACAAAGCGAAATAAAAATCTTGCCTTCTGTCCTCAGATTTCTTGTCAAACTTCCATTGCTTCACATGCTGAAACAGTTAGTAATACAAAGCATATTTCTATCCTACTTTATTTTACACTAAAGTGTGAAGAACCATGATTGAATCTTAATACAAAAAAAAGGGCTTAAGTTACATTCTCCTGGGATCATCTGTAGCAAAGCATAATAAGTTTCTCAATATCTGACCTAATTATATCTGTCCTTCTAAGTTTTGTTTCCCATAAGAGCTAAATGTCTGGTTAAAAATAACATTTGAAATTCCTCCAAGTTCCAACAGAACTTTTTCAGCCTCTCTCAAATTTAATACCTATTTTTGCTTTAATTTTCACCCAACTTTAAAAGTTATGGTTTGAAGGCCAGCATTCCGCTCTGTTATCCAGTTCCTAAATATGTTTGCATCAGATAAACTTGAGAAATAGGGGGGGAAATATTTTGTGTGTTTATTTCATGTTAGAAAAATATGGCAGCTATCGAAAGAAGTGACAGATACACATGGGGAAGGAAGGATGTCTTTGTGGTTGGAAAGGAATTGGCTGTGTTAGAAATGTACCTTCTGATTCCCATCAAGGTCTCTTGACAGAAAACACCAGGAGATTCTACAATGGTTGTTTGTATCCTGTGTCCTACCCAAGCACCCAGTGTGATGGAAGGTGACACAGGCCCCCTGTGACACATCAGTCCTTTTAGAGCTCCCCATATCCAGGCAAGAGCTGCCAAATTGTACTGCTGTTGGGATGGCAGAGTTCTTCATACTCATCTCTTCCTGCTGGCCTTATTACAAGAGGATTGGCACAGACCTGAAGCTGGAATGCTTTGCATCTAAATCTACTTCACACAGCAGCCAGGAATGCCAGTGGCCATTTAAGACCTTTGTGCCTCAGTTTCCCACCTGTAACCCATGGATAACAGCACTGACCTTCCTGTAGAAACATCACACAGCTGAAGTGCTAACATTTGCCAAGAGCTAGGAAATCAGGTCTAAAGAAATACAAAGGATTATTATAAACAGTCCCACTCCATTCCCAGGGAGACTGATAATAAATAATCTTTATACAGCACCTTCTACTGTGAATAGGCCAAGAAACAAGAGAGTCTGCAAACAGAGATACAAACAAGATTTCTAGATGGGAAATTCAGATTAGCCCTTTTCTATTGAGAAGCTTTTTAGGCCTTGTGGAAGGAAGAATCTGGAGATCAGACTGTCTATTTGAACATCAAGCTTTGTGCACCTGCAGGAGTTCTGCATCCATCACTGAGGATGGGCTATAAAACCCCATCCTGGAGGTTTATAAATGGTGCTGTGGCTCACAGGAGCAGAGCTGGTGTGAGCTCTGTTCTCATGGCTCAGCTCACGGGAGGGGGTTGCAAGCTGAACAACAAATGCAGGTTATAATTGCCCAGTTGTTCTGCTTCAAGGGTCTGGGACACTTAAATGTCACAGTATATAAATGGGAATTGTTGGAAGAAATAGAGCAAAGTGATTTCAAAGGCATCCAAGTCCAGTGCTTTTGCTAGTTCATAGTACAGGTTCAAGGCTGGAGCAGATTGCCTAAATTCCCTCAGAAAGAGGCAGTGAAGGGCTGGAGGATGAGGCAGCAGCTCCTCAGTGGGTCTGGTTTTTCTAGATGGGCAGCAGCACAGTTTGGTGGTTATGTTATTCCCAATGGATGTGTGCATTCAGATACCTGCAGGCTGAGATGGGCCAAGCTCTCCAGTTTCACTGACCTTGCCTTAACTGTGAGGTTATTCTGCTGGTTCAAAACCTGATTACAAGCTCTGAATCCTAATATAACTTAAGCATTTAGCTTTTTCCTTAAGAACTCCTGTGAGGGACACATTCATACCTTTCCTGTGGGTGCCTTAGGACCAGAGGCTGCTGTGAGTCCCCAGCTTTAACTGCAGCCCTCTGCTAGAGGGAATTCAAGGCAGAATCAACCAAAGGCTCCTCAGAAGAGCTGGTGGCACTGAGAATTGCTATCCTGAGAACAAGGGGCCAGGGCTGAGTTGCTCCTGCCACAGGAAAGGGGAAGGAAGGGCAGCACAGTGACGGAAAACCAGGCTTGCTGCTGCCACCCCTACTGCAGAGATAGGAAGGGTGAAGACAGAAATGCTGTGGCAGGATGGGGCCCTCCCTTTACCCCCAGCAGCAAACACTGCCTTGGACCCTGCAGTCCTGTGCCAGCCACTGCAGCCATGAGCATCAAGCACCAAGCCTGGCAGAGTTCAGGAAGTGTTTGAGCAGTGCTCTTTCACACCTGGTGTGGCTCTTGAGGATGGTGCTGTGCAGGGCCAGGACACGGACTCGATGATCCTTGTGGGTCCCTTCTAACTCAGCTTATTCTGTGATTCTGTGATTTTCTGAGCTTTGTTTCCCAGGGCTGATGCCTTGTATTGCTGTGACAGCCTGAAGTCCCGTGCCTGTGCTGTTTGTGCCCAGCACTCACCCCATGTGGGGAGCATGTGGCAGTGTACATTTCCCTGGGGAGATGGGGGTCTGCATGTGCAGCATGTCTGCACTTGGTGAAAAAACTCTGTCTAGCCCCTGCAGAAGGCTTTGCTAATATCTAATATCTGCCTGGACTGGGTCCCTTTCAACATAACTATTCTATTCTATTCTATTCTATTCTATTCTATTCTATTCTATTCTATTCTATTCTATTCTATTCTATTCTATTCTATTCTATTCTATTCTATTCTATTCTATTCTATTCTACTCTCAGAGCCATCTTACTCTTCCCAGTGATAGAGTCCCATACAGCAGGCACTTTGCAAAACGTCTGGAATCAAGGCCTCCCTTCCCAAAACAGAAACCACCAGCTGGGGCTGGCAGGGAGCAGAGCATCCCATGTTCATCCCCAGAACAACAAAACCACCAGGCAAAGGAGGGAAGAAGACAAGACAGCAACAAGGCAAGGGCTTTACTTATATGGCATTCCAGCTAGTTGAAGAATGGAATATGACAGTGGTACCCTGGCTCACTTTTGGCGCAAAGGAGATGTTACCTGTGAATTAAATACAGTGTGCTTCTGTTCTCCATTTTCTAGCTATTCTCCCCTCTGTATAAGATATTGATCTGAGTTTATTTCTTTTATCCATTTTTTAAGAGTAAAGTATAGGAGAAATTAAGGATCCTAGACACTTCTGAAGGTTTAAGTAGCCCAAATTTTGGAAATTGGAGGGAGTTGGCTAAGATGTTTTCTAATTAAAAATGGTTTGCAAGCACTAAGCCCATGATGTTCTTTGATGATCTGTCACAGCTCTACCACTACCACTTTGGGAAGCAGTACATGGGGAAATGGCTGTTATAGAAAAGCCAGTGAGATAAATCTTGAAATAATTTGACCAACATTAGGCATGCTATTTTGGGAAGAAACTGAAGAGATTTTTTTTTCCACAGAAAATATTGGTATTTCCAAAAGCAAGATATTCATAAGTGATAAGACTGATTTACAGCAGTAGTGCACACAAACATTCACTTGCTCCTAGATTGTGAGCAGGAATGTCAGACTCATTTCTAAATTGGGCACTTGCACCTGTATGTGTAATATTCCAAACACAGTTGGTGCTTCTTACTGTTTCCCTATGTCTGATTTTGAAAAATCTGTTCCTTGCTAGATTGAACTCATTGCTTCTCAAGTATCTTCTCTAAATACAAGTTTGCATGTGACATTCATCCAGGAGTTCTTTGCAGATTCAGTTCTGATGCTGTACTTTCAGATGTTGTTTGTTTTCATTCTTCCATAACATTTTTCAGTCCTCCCTTTCATTTCTCTCTAGCTCTCAATAAACCTCTATAATCCTGATATGCTGTTTTCATAGTTTCTCCAATAATCTCTTTGAAGAAGCTGGACAAGCTAGACCATCTCTCAAATAATACAAAACATTTTCTTAATGTGGACATTATGTGTGCCAAGAAATTCCTGAATTAGTTTGAGTGCTCCCATACTGCATTCATGAATGTCAGCAGCAGTCACAGGAGCTGTCTGTCCTTGCTGGAGACTCCTTATTCCCAGCAAGGGTATTTTGCACCTCTAGTTTACCACATCTGCCATTGCCAATTCTAATAAAGAGTTTCCCATCCCTCAACAGGAAATATTCTATCACCCACCCGAAGCCCATCAGGACTAATTCTATTCAGTATCTAAGCAACAATTTAGATAGTAAATTTGGGGGGTATGGGGGGGTGGTGTGGAATTTATGGCCAAATACTGTCCCAATGTCTCTTTTTAAACAATGACCCTTTTTTTTTTCTGCTTCTTGTCTAGACCAAGTTCTGATCACCCAGGAAAGGCCAAAGCAAAAACACTTTAAGCAGAGAGACATAAAACCAGGATCGTGTCCCATGGTAATTTTGGATTTCCAGCAGAGCTGTTGTCTTTACACAATCAGGGTTCCTCTGCTGCTTTCCCTGTCCTGTAGGGAGGTTTCAGCACCCAGCCTGTCACAGCCTGGCTGGGCCATATGTGGCCGAGGTGCAATGCTCAGCTGTGCCCTGGCAGGGAGGCAGAGCCCTGCCCCTGCCCCTCTGCATTCTCTGCATCCTCTGCATCCTGTGCAGGCAAAGGGGCTCCTGCTGTCCCCAACTGCTGCAGGGCTGCTAAAGGGAACAAGGGCTTCTTCTGCTGTCTCTATTTGTGAGGAGAACCTTCAAATATACCCAAGTTAAATCCAGGCTTATCCTCTCTTTTCTTTACATAAAAGCTTCCACTCAAAGCAGATGTTCTCAAATCTATTATCCTCTGTATTGTTCATATTGGTTCTAATTTTTCCCACGTTGCTCAAAGCTCTGTCCTCAGGTGACTGTTCTCTGAGCTTTCCCAGCTCAGCTTTACCTTTCAAATAAGATTTATCCGTTAAAAAAACAATTCTACTGCTTTTTGCAGCTATCATTTTGTCACATATGGATTTATTCAATAAATGCTTTTAATAGCAACATTTCTAGGCTTTGTTTGTCAAGAGCTGCCAGGCTTTTACAAGCCAGGGTTGGCACAGACGCAGAATTGCCTCTCTGTACCCAGGGGAGAGTTTCCTGCTGGTCATGACAGAGGTCCTGCACACACAAGTAAATGAAAGGAAATTAAAAATATGGATAGCTACATAATTCACAGCCAGTAAATGGCAAAGAGTATCAGGTTTCCAGCAACTTCTGGACCTCAGCAAAGCTTCTAGTAAAAGCAGAGATACGTGATTTTAATTTACAGTTCCAAGATCTACAGAAAAACTTAAAAGCCCAGTTTCAACACAAGCACCAGGACAGGGAACTATATAAAGGCCATCAACAAAAGCAAATTCAGCCAGCCCAAGGGCACTGGGAAATAACAGCTGACAGGACACAAGAGAGGTCAAGATCAGTATGCCAAAAATCTTTCATTCACGGGCCAGCCTGAAATTAAAGAGCATTGCTGTTGCCTGCCTGCTGCGTGCTGTGGTGCAGTGGGTATCCAGTATTTGTGTCTTGATGCATCCAGCATCCACCCATGCAGGACTTCACAGGTGTCTCTTGAGCAGCTGTGGAAGGTGGAGGTTAAGAAAAAAAGAGGCAGTCTTTCCCTCTGTGCTGTTTGCCCAATCCCTCCTGAGGTCCTCAGATGTCTATTGATAAAGTGTCCTTCTTGAAAGTGGCCCAGTACTAACTTTGTCTAAAGCAAAATCAAAAGATAAAAGAAAATACATTGCCTAATAATATTTTTTAGGTTTTTCAAGAACTCTAAACTTGTTTTGGTGCATCTTTTGCTTTCTTTCAATGAAATATTTAATACAGTCAGATATTAACAGGATTGCTTTTTGCTTATCTTTCTCCATTCTTTCCTTACTTACCCATTCAGTCCCACAAGGACTTATTAATTAAATTCTCTCAGTACAGTGTTATCTCTCTTTAACTATCTCTATTTTCTGTACTGCAGCTTGTGTACATTGTAGCGAGGAACCAGAGTGAGCAAAGAACCAAATAAAAAGATCCCTCCAGGAATACAGTATTCGATTATACAAAGAGAACCAGCAGTTCTGATTGCTCATCCTTATTTCCCAGAGGAAGCCTCAAATGTCTTTGTTCTTTGGCTCTTTAAAAAGAATTTCCTTTTCTGGTAAAATCATTTTACCTGTGAACTGCAGGCCAGGCTTTTGGTCACATTCACCTGCTTTTCCATTAGCAACAGTTAAAATTGTTCTTCCCCATGCCTGGCCTTCAACAAACAGCCTTGGGGTATTTATTTTGAAACTCACCAAGGCTTTGTGCCTGGGCTCCAGGACTTTCCACCAGACCTGGGTTTCCAGGGGGGAACATGGCCTCATGTGAACCACACAATGGGCTCCTCTCACAAGCATCAGAGTGTCATAAATGTGATAAATGAGTTATTGCTGACAACAGTGATTGTGAGATCCTGGAGAGGCCAGGGAAGGAATGAGCATGGGGCACCAAGCCCTCTCTCATCTCCTGAAGGGTTGGACCTGTTTTGTGGACAAAGAACAACTTCTGCTCCCAGAGTTGTCAAAGTCAGCTTCCCCAGTGCTAGTGACCACAAATAACAGAATAACTCTTAAAAACTTAAATGGGAAGTATAATTAACCAAGCTTTTCAAGCTGTGAACTTCCTGTCTCCTTGAAGTTGTATGACTCACAGCCATCACACCTAGGGTATATGTACACACATATACGTCTTGATATGTTCAGCATTTTGTTCTTGTCTAAAAATAAGGTTGCAAAATGGAATGGGAAAATACATTTGCTCCCTTACACTGGGAACCTGATATGACCTCCAATTTACCATTTCCCAGCTGGCTAGATATTGTATCATTTATGTTGGATCTCCCCCAAGATTGATGGCATCATCTGTACAGTGTTAACACCATAATCTTGCTAAATCTCTTTGTTTTGAAATGTGATTATGCCTGATCTCCATTATTCTAATTGCTTAATATATTATAATTAATTAGATCTAACAGATTCCAATTCAGCCTGACATATTCACATCTGTCTGTGAGCTGTGGGAAGCACAAGACAAACCAGGCTTATTTCAGCTGGCTTTTCAGTCTGGAGACCAGGTACTATTTTTGCCACTGTCTTGTTTATCTGCAGGCAAGTCATCTATCTTTCTGTTTCTCCAAGGGATTCCAGCTTGCTGTGTTTATAGCCTAACTGGATCTCAGCACAGGTTGACATCTTTACACACAAGTGTTACAGAGGCAGGAATAGCAACCCACAGCCCATCCTATACACAGCTGCCTTCTAAGTGGGACTGGCTCCTGTCTAAACCAAGCACAGCAATAAAGACCATGAACATGGACACTTGTGAATATGTATGTTGTTTCAGCATAAGTCATGGAAACCTCCCTTTCCTCCCCACCCACCTCATGTCAAGTTCTGGCAAGATTTTGGTACTTCCCAGAGGACAGACTTTCTGCCTACACCTTTTACCTGCTGTGCATGACCGAACCCCATCAGAGTCATGTCAGTTTTTTCCTGAAAATGCCTCTGCTGTTGCTGCTGCATGCACAGGCCTGGTGTCCAGAACCTGAACCAATCTCTCCAATGGTGCATCTTCATTTTGCCCACATCCACGTTGAAGGGAAGAATATCTTTTTGCCAGGGATTAAGAGCTAGATGTGTCTTCTGAAGGTAGAGCTGTGATTCCTTTCCAGCAGTGATTATAGTTGCTTACCTTCTCTTCCCCATCACCTTAACAAAGCACTTCAAGAGCACTCATCCAGGACATGGAGGACCCAAATTCAATTCACTCCTCCACCTGAGAGAAGTCAAATCCATTTCTTCAGGGCACACTCTTGGTATTAGTCTCCACCAGGGGATCTTTAGCTCCTGCTAAATATTTGTCATATTTGTCCAAAAATTAATAATAGAGCATTGATCCTAAGAGCAACAGCAGACTGCTGGTCTTCTGTCTAGAGCTCACAAACAAGGGTGAAAAGATTTGGTTCTGCTCTGTGCCCTAAGGACTACTTTTGCATCTTATCTGGTGATTACTGTGTAAAATAAATTCAGGATATCTTTCTGAAGAGTATCAGGGTTCCCTAGCACCCTCCTTGCAGCAGTAAGCAGTATGGCAGAAGACCAAACACCCCTTATATGTAACAAATCAGACCTTGATTGAATTCAGCACCAAAAAGAAGATGGGAAGAAACAAACATATGCAGAAACCTGCTGCTGTCATCTCCACAAGAAAACCACATGTTAATGCCCCCCAGCCTGATAAAAGACATTCCCTTTGGTGTTGTAGACAGCCAACTGCCCAGGGTCCCTGACAGGAACAAACAGATGCTCCAAGAAAGACATAACAGGTGTGACATGACACTGGCACTTGGTCCAGCAAAGATCCCCTCCCAAGGTTACCAAACAAGTCCCCACCAGTAGCACACCTTAGAAATACTGCCTTTGCAGTACCCATGGTTTTGTGGCAGCCAGCCTTCTCTAGAAATGTCTAATCAAGATTAATTAAGACCCTCCCTGAAAAACTCCAGGAAAAGCATTATCTTACTTGAGGACCTTGGTACAAAAGAACAGAGAAAAGGATCTCTAGCAAACACGGAGATTGATTTCAAAATGCTAGGGGAAAAAAATGTACCTCCTGTATTTTTTAATCCCATTAATAATTGTCAGATCTGTAAAGATATTCAGTTAGAACAACTGTAATCAAAATAATATACTCTGTGTTTTTGTCATCTTGTTTAGGGATTCTTTTCCACTCCCAAAACATCACAAGCTTGATTTTAGGTAGAAACACTTTTCTTTTTGCAATTTATTTTTCCTCTGAAGAAAATGCACTTTCAAATTATATGCAAGGTGGATTAATGAATTTGAAGCAGTTTGCAGGCTTTTAGGGGTGCAGGGGGAGAGTTTGTGGCATTGGGGCCAGGTATGCTCACATCCACCCCAGTAGCCATGACCACAGACTGGGAGGAACCCGGCAGGAACTATTGTAGCCAAGGGAGAATTTGTCAGAGTAAGAAGCTTGCTGGGGAAGGGAGGAGCAAGACAAAATCACTGGCAAGGCTGGTCTGTGGGAGGAAGATCACGGCAGGAGGGAGAGCGGGAATTTTTGGTTGGTGGCAAAGCACCAAGGCATGGGAGAAGAGCACTTTAGTGCTGCATATATCCAAATGAGTGTATTGAGCAGCCCTCGACCACCCTCTGAGCTACTATGCCATATTTACTTGGGGAAGTGATCTGCTGGGGATATAAATCTTTGTATGAATGTCAGAGTGGTGCCAGGGAATGTGTGAGCCAGGGGCAGGACATGCCAAGCAAACTCCCAAATCCTCCTGGGAGTGGCACGCTGTACAAGTGCCAGGAAAGGCTTCATTTGCAGCTGAGGTGAAGGTACATCAACCCAGCTTGTTACCCAAAAACCTGCAGGAAAAACCTTCCCTGAGTTTGAGTCCAGATGCTGAGGAGTAGATTTGGTGTCACAGACCAAGTGCCTATGCACCAAGAACTCAAATGCTCCATCAGAAAGAGAACTCCTAACTGTGCTTTCCTCATCACCAGCTACCAGTAGGAGTTGGAGAAAACAAAAAGTTCAGAGAGTTTCTTCTTCAGTGCTGAGCAGCTATAGCATAGACTGCATTGACACACAGATATAAGCCTGGAATTCAGGAAATTTTGAGAACTTCCTGCCTGAACATCAACCATAGCTCTAGCTGGACACCTCCAAATCTCCACTTGGTCTTGTAAACTGCTTCTTAAAAAAACTCTACCCCATGTGTTTTCTATGGATCTCATCTGTAGCAGTGATTTTTACTACTTCTTTTTCTTCAGTCAAATTTTGAAACTAGATAGGCTTCATTCTTTTACTACTGTCCTTCTTTTCTGTTTTCACAGTAAGTGGAACATTTTCTTCAGCAGGTTTGTTTCCTCAAATCTTGCCCCTCCACCTATTTGCACGTAATCTCTGCTTTGGAGTTCTGAGCTTTCCTTGTTCACACCATCTTCTCTGAATAATTGGCTTAATCCATTGCCTAGCAAGTCTTCCTGCGTGCTGTTGTCTCCATACAACTTTTTGCATTTGCAGGCGTGAGCTGTAACCAGCTCTGGTGACAGTTTTTCTGTAAAAGAAGAAAAATGACATTGTAAAATCTGGAGCTGATCAACAAATCTGTTGGTGAAGCTCAGAGCAACTTGTAGCATTCTGAAGTTAGTCTACTGCTATTACTGCTGCTCACATACTGCTTATCATATTATAGAGATCATCTGGTTACAGCCTAGTTGCACTCTTAATTAGCCAAACCAGGAGTCTGCCAAGTTTGAAAAAAACAAAATAGTTTAACTGAGAAGTGAGACATTAACTATTTGAGGGATAATATCATCTACAAACTCGGTAGTCTTGATCAAGAGTTTAACCTTTTTCTCATTGAAACATCCTTTTCAAGTTAAGTAATACAAAAAAGAGAACCCAAAAGTTGGGAGAAAAAAGAGTGCCTGTCCTGTGAGATCTTAAGCCTCAATTTTTTCTTCAAAAATCTTTCTTTGGGGCTTAGGTTTCAAAGTCTGGCCTAGATAAATGACAAGAAAGATTGACTTGGTAACCCTGGCACTAGCTTGCAGATATGATCTCAGTCCCTTTTTCAACCTCAGGTTTTTCCATATGGCCACAGGGAAATCATATGGACATTTGCCTGAGAGCTCTGACCCTACAGAGCCTTTCCCTGCAGGACTGGGTGTAGATGTCAATTTGCTGCTGACCTTTAAACGACGTTAAAACTGTAACTTGGCAACACTGCAAGTACTCCCACTAATTTTATACGTCCTGGGGATTATCTATTATGCAAAACCAGTCAGGTTTCACAAGCTGGAAGTCATGTAGAAGAACAGCTTTTATCATAGCCCAGTACTATACATGTGTGTAATTTTTGTTTTGACACCAGCTCAATTGTGTCCTGTTTAGATAATTGACCAGAGAACTATAAAAATTTCCAGGCTAGATAAGTTATTCATCTTGTGGAAGAATGTGATAGAAAAGACAAAGGAGGCAGGGCATTTTTCTTTGTTGCTCCAGCTAAGATGATTTGTCAAATATACAACTCTTATGTGTTTTTTAGAATAACACAGACCCTGTGGGACGGTTCCAAAACTCCATATAAGAATATTATAAAACCACTGCAATGTATCATTTGAAATGTGCATACAGATTAAAAAAGTAATAATTTGCTTCATTCTAGTTAGCCTTTCTTAAACTAGATTCATTACTTCCCACACACAACAGCTGGGTCTTCAAAATGTCAGGTAGCTGACAAGGGGGCATGATAAGAATCCACAAGTGTTTTGGGAGTATAAATTACAAAGCAAGAGATTCTCCAGTCAGGATGGAAACGGGTAAGTACCAATTAGTTTTGTTACAACTATTGACAGGAGCACATCCTAACAGCCTGGCTGAACTTCTGGGATGAAGAAACAGCCATTAACTGGCTTACAGCAGGGTATATTTGAGACCTCATTTCTAAATCAGACAGGATTCTTAGACTGGTTAAGTTACAGGAATTGATGCTGAGGCAGGAGAGCAAAGGGAATACAAAGATAGTAACAGACTCCAGAGATCCTGGGAGGAAAAAAGGTGTTCAGGGCCAAAAGGAGGAAGAGGCAGGGCAAGAGAATCAAGTTGTTCTGTAAGAAATTAAACAAGATGGAGTTTGATTGATAGACTTAAGTTCCTTGTCTCCTAAAATCTCCTCTGCCATTAGAACCTCAGGTTCTCTTCCAAGGCTCACTGTCTATAGAGCACATGCTATGCTCAATCACAAATCCTCGATCCCACTCCACCAGGCTGGCAGCTCCCAGTCACTGTCAAGGGCTGCATCCACCTGCCTCTTCCTCAGCACAGGCATTTCATTATGCACTTTGTCCTATTGATCCTGAGATTTCAGCTCATCTTTCAAATTTGCTTGAAACCCAGTCCCAAAGTTTTTCGGGGGAATTGCTGAATGTACAAAGAGATAAACGACACAATCTCACAAACCTAACCTCAAAGGCAACTAGGCTAAAAAACAGCCAGGTTTTAATTTCTGATCCTGTTCATGCTAAATGTTGTCTAACACTTGGGCGGCAATATGTGGCCCTGATCTTCCTTCAATATCCTATCAAGAATATAAAACAAATTCTGATAAATGTAGTCAGTATAAAATAAAGTGAGTTGAAATTGGTTGCCGGGATGCAAAACTGAAGCTGACAGGCAGTTGTGAGGGAACTTGCAAGAAAGTGCTTATTTTATGTATTTCTTTGGGGCTTAGCAGCCTGGAGCTGTCAAGATGGTTTTGCACATGCTCAGCAGTGAAAACAAGGGAACTGAGCGATTTTACCAGTAGAAAATGTAAATTCCTACTGCATTAAGCAAAGCTTCAAGATTAGAAGTGCTATTAATGCCTATAACTTGAATAAAGTTACTTTAGTATGTATTTAGGGACCTAAGTTTTCCTTGTAAAGTTATATTTTAAATTTCAGTAGCCTGATGTGATAATTTTGCCAAGGGCTCGTGGAAATCTAAATAAAATATATTAGTAAATTTACCTCCATCCACAGCTCTATTGAACTGTTCAGATACCAGTAAGAGATTAATGAGATTTTTTTATTCTAGAAATTAAAAAGGGCCACCTCATAAATTTACCTTTGAAGTGCTGTCTCATTTTAATTTTAACTTAAAATTATTATCTGACAATTTACTGTATTAATAATTCCTTGGAATACCTTATAGATGTATAGGTTCAATACATTACCCATTGATCTTCTTAACAGCAAATGTTTAGGGTGAGAATTTAGAAGTTGGTGTGTATCCTACAGGATCTGTGCTGTTTCACTTTTTAGGTCCTCCAGAAATCCTCAGAACATACCCTACAAGACTTGCACCTTAGCATTTTTTTCTGATCCCTTAAACTCTAACAACTATGTTCTATTTCTAAAGAATGCTAAGAAAATAAATAATTTATCTTTAAAAAATAAGAGACAAACTCAGGATAAATGCATGCAAGACAAGAAGATCTGAAATTAAGTGGCATAACTGATTTGAACCAAGACATTATGGAGTCTCTCTCCTGACAATCAACATTAAAATAACATTAGCTAGTAAGAACAAATAAATAAAAAATAAGTCCAAAAATAAATCAAAGTAGGTATAATAGGATGATGTTAGTCTCAAGTTTGCGTCAAGACATCCTGTCTCTTCTGGCAACACTTTTTAAGTGAGCAGTTACACATAGTGGAAATGAATACAAGCTGAAGAGTTCTGAGTTCCCAAATCCTAATGGCTATTGTTTGCAAAGAGTAAAGAACTGTATTCACCTATAAATGAACAGGATTACCCTTGATTCAGTAATTCAGCCCTGTGTGAAGGACTGGGATAAGGCCGTTGCACAGTTAATTTAACAATGCATGCTAAGTTCACTCAAACTCGTACCCGCAGCCCCAGAGGACCCAGGCTCAGCCACTGCTCCCAAAGGAGCAGGTGCCCCATTGTGCATCCCAGGGCACAGCATGCCCATTTTGGCACCATCCCTCTTGCTTCCTGTAGGGAGAAATGGTGAAGAAAATAGATGTGAGGGGCTCTGTATCTTTGGAAGAAACGCAAAAACCTTAGCATTAGGCAATCAGATAGGAATGAGAATATAATAAAACTATAATATACTGATGCTTTAGCATTTTAGCTTTTCTATTTTTCATATATTTGTAGTCCTGTAATTCTTTAGTGTATAACTCTCAACTCCATACAGAATGTTAGCTCCTGTCTTCCCATTTTGGTCAGACAAAACAATCCCTCTCTAGGCCTGGGAATCAAGGACACCTTTCTGTCTCAGGCCCTGAGAGATGTAAACAAAATTGAGTTGGGGGGAAGCAACTTCCTCATTACCTGAAGCTGTAATTGGAAGATTAACCCCCAATATGCAAATGGACCAAACTTATAAAAGTATGAAAACCCATGACCCGTTGTCCATTTTGGGTGCAGTCCCTGGAGGAGTTTTATCTGCCTGAAGCGTACCTGAAGGCCCTTCAATAAATATAACCACTTTTTATTCCCTCAATTTTGTCTGGCCTCTGTTTTTAGTTAAGCCAAATAAAGCATCATACAAACCATATATATTCTACTCGCAGGCCTCTGTCTAGCCAAGTGTTTTCAAATATTCATGTTAAATCTTGTTGCTGATGATGGGGATATTTCATTTGGTTTCTTCAAAGTTCTGATGACTGCAGCAGCATCCCTAAAACACTTGGTCCCTAGCTGCATCTCAAAATAGTCTGATTAATCAACCTTACTCATGAGTGATGATCTTTGTTCTTACATGCAACTTTTGAGTTCATATCTAATATTGTAAGATACATCCAAAGCAATGCCTTTTTCAAAATGAACTCTCAACAACTCAAGAATTTGCACACTTTTACAGTGTCATTAATGTACTTGAACACTACAATGAAAAGAAATAAATGAGATTCAGGACCTATACAAACATACAAACATGCATATAGGTATGTGACAGGCTCACCACCCAAGCTTCTCAAACCCTCCTTTCAGCTAATGGATTATTAGAAGTTATTGCAGCCCTGTAAGTGCAGCTAATTCTTGATGTTTTCCCCATCTCATACACTGAGGGTCAGAAATAAACTTCTTTAGAGTAAATTCAACTCTTAGTGACCTCTCTGCAAACTTACAATCTTTCACAAGTTTCAGGTGCTTTTTCTAAACAAGAAAGACCAGCATCTAGATTCCTTTCTCAGAAAGGTCAGTAGGAAGCAAGGAGCAGTGCTGATTTATCTTCATCACTTGGTGACAGGTTCTGTGAAGGCAATTGCCATTTTATATCACTTTTTTTCAGAATCAGGGATTGTGGTAACCTACAATTCATCATTTCTATGCCATTTATTTTTTGGGTATCCTGTCATCCTTGGATACTTGTCACTGTTGATAAGATGTTTGCAAGCATTTTAAAATTATTTTGGTGGAAAGTGTCTTTGCATTGTACTGACAGGTGAATTGGAGGAATGGCCCTTAGGGACACTTCCAATCATGCACTAACTCTCTAATATATATATACCTAAATCCATCCATACACAAAGTAATTTAAGGATTTGAATACAAGGTAAGGTATTTCTTATGCAGGACTCACTGGTATGTTGATTCTTTTGCTAGATTTGTAATTTTTATTAAAAAGCTAGACTACAAACATATTATGAGATTACAGAATGTTTGATGAGGCAGAGAGAAAGGCCTTGTGAGATCTAGCAGCTCCAACTACTTTCCACTCAGTGATGGAAAATAGTAGCCTTATCCACAATTCATGTTTTATCACTGGCACCAGACAGAGAGTCAGAATCTGACTCATTTTAGAACTCTGGGGATGGGGGAGGAAACAAAAAAAAAAAAAGAATACTCCAAATGCACGCATCCTTCACTAAAGTCTTTCAGGTGGGTCAACCTACAAGAGTGTCCTGAGGACAAAGGGTATCCATTGATCCAAAAGCAGAATACAGAGGAGGTGAACAAAAGATCTCTTTTCCTTGTGCAAAGCTTGAAGTTTGGCTTGCAAATCACAGGCAGTGGCCAAGGAAAGAAATAAAGATAAGTACAATATATTCCTAAAAATGTCAGTAAATATTCCAGAAAGGTTATAATAATCAACGGATCTTACTTTTGCTAAGTGGGGGGAAAGAAATTCAAAACCCTACAGAAGCACACAAAGGCTGCATAAAAATACACCCATATGTACATGATCATGTAGCCTGAGAATCAGCACAGAAAGGTATGTAACAAAATCACAACAGTCAGGATTTTAAGCAAGCAGCTTTTGGAAATGTAGCTTTTAACAGTGGGAGAGCACACAACAGAGCTGCCAGCTCTTCTTTTCTTCCCTCTGCAGGCTGTAAATTTGCAGAATCATCTCCTGGTCTCTGGGGAAATGCCCTTTGCTAGGCTGCCTTTCCTCATTTTCCTGTTCCCAGGAAAAAAAAAATAAAAAGAAACCAATACAAAGACCAACCAACAGTAACTCAGAACATCTCCATTTTCTAGCAGCAGCCTGGTTAGCACCAAGAGTCACCACCACTGTGCCTTCCAGTCCTGACAGTGTTCACCCACTTCTAAGAGGTATTCCTATGGATTTCCTAGGCTGCCATTCCTGGTCTATGTGAAGGTGACCCCCAAAAATCCTGCCATCCTCTTCTTGTATGGAGATAACCCTACCTTGTACTCGTCTACTTTTAATTAATTATGTTTAAGCACAAGAAAGAATAACTAAGCACTTGTGGAGAAAGGATGGGAGGGAAGAACTAAAAGCTGTTTTAGAGGGGAAATAAAAGATATCTGGAGTCATTTCCTCACCTCCTCATCCCTCCATTTCTTCTCATGCCAGAAAGTAAAGTAAGAGTGAGTGTAAATAAACATGCATATATGGACTTTCATATGCAAATGTTTCTAACTCTACAAATGAGTTTTTTGCTGCTGGCTGCCGCCTGACAGTCTGAGATAGTGAAAGTGCAAGTCATCGAACAAAAAGCTGTGAGGAGAGCAACAGAGAAAATGCATCTGAAGAACAGGAAAGCTGCTTAAAGCCTAGGTTTTTAAGAGAGCAAATTCCCTGGTCAAAACTGCAATAAGCAAGACAAAATAGAACATTCCACAATGGGGGAAAAGTACAGGAAATATAAGAATAGAAGACAGCAGGCAAGTATCTGTTTAAGAGACAGCATATGCAAAGGTGAGTAACGTCTAATTCCTTGGATCTGTTTCAAATGGCAGCGTTCATGAAATCCAGAGGAGTGGAAATGGTGTTTGGCAAAAATAGCCCACTTAAAGGGGAAAGAGTGCAGTGTCTATTGATGCATGGGGCTGATGGTTAGTGGCAATTAGGGTTGTTGCAGGAGATGTTCCGTTCAATCCAAAACCAAAAATAATGGAAAGGACAGAATGGAAAGGCTGATCTTTTCCTTCCACAAAACTATAAAGGCTGCCTACAGTATTGCAGCCTACTTCACACGGGGTTCCCCTGTTTTTCCTGGAAATATAAAAAAGCAATACACATTTGTGCTTGTGCTTCATCTAATGCAGGCTCCAGTCTGGGTTCTTTATGCACTTTTAAAGATTATAATTTTTCCTATATCAGTTAATTTTTCATCACGTTACCAGAAAATATTCAAGTACCTCTGAAAATGTATGCTCTATATTTGGGTGCTTGCCATTTCAATGAGACTTTTCTACAAAATAAGGGTTTTTAGCTTATGTTAAAAATGAACTCTGTAACATAACTTGAAACAAGTTGCAGCAAATGCTGTGCCATCATACCATCTGTGTTCAAGTACAGCTCTAAAGCTCTCCTCCTATTGCTTCCTAAAGTGGAAAATAATGGTAAAAAATAAAAACAGATAAGATGAAGCATTGTGTATTAGAATACATTAAGAACCTGAGCCTTACAATGTTTGTTTCAAAACCCCCCCTCTGTACCTGTATACTCCAACGAAGCATCATTTGGAAACCAAAGAGGAGGGTTATATTCTTCACATTTAAATTAAGCAACAGCAATGTTCTCACCTGACACAGCTAGTAAATTCTGGTGTGTTTCACTCTACACAATATTGCCTATTTTGCTTTTTTTAGCTCTTTACACAAGCTTTCCAACAATATTCCATAGGAACACAAATTAATGTCTAAGATAACAGAGGTTGATGGGCAAAACTTACATGGAATACAATACACATTTTGACAAACCCCAACATACACCTTAGGCCATGAGGAAGAGTAGTAAGGAATCCAGAAACAAACTCTGCAGGTAAAATGCCACCAAGGAATTTGGTGGCAAATTCTGCTCTTTATATGATACAATGAAAAAAAGCCTAGTTCTTATAAACTCAGCTTTTGTCACGAGGATCTTAAGGTAGCACCTTTCTGATATTCAGTCAAAATACAGGATCACTGTTTTGAAGATGAAAGTGACTCCGTCTTTATCTCACCCTCAGGTCTACAGCCACTTTGTCACTGCAGGGTGAACAAGGAAAACAAGGACCACGCTGGGAAGCTGTCCTGGGAGAGACAGAGAGAGGCGTGCAGGAAAGGGCAGGAGGCAGCGGGAGAAGCTGCAGATGCTGCTTTCTCTGGTACCGAACCGACCTGCTCCCGGCCACTCCTCAACACACATCCATCACTTCCTCTTGCTTTCCCAGCAGCAAGCACCTCCGCCTGCCCCACCAACAGATCTCTGTGACTGCAGACACAAACGCAGGCCCGTCCTGCGGCAGTCGCTCCGAGCAGCCGGCGGAGCCCCGGTGATCTGGCGGGAGTCGCTCCGGGAGCCGCCCGGCCGGGATACGGCTCCGGGCACGTGACCCCATCCCGAGGTTTTCCGGGAGGTTTGCACCGAGCGGGAACAGGGCGGGGAGCCCGCCGGGGGCTCCGCAAGCACGGTAGCCTGCAGAGCCCCGCAGGGAATCCCCCTCCCACTCTGGAGATGCTCCTGGCCCATGGCACTGCCAGATACAACAGGAGTCTAGAAGAGAACCTCTAGCCTACCTGGCCCTTTTCAAAAAATATATCGAGGTGCTTTCTCCATCTTATTATTCTCCATTTTATTTCTAATCCTGTGAGACAGTGCTGATCTCAGAGCCCAGGAGAAAGCAGGAGAGGTCAGGACATTGCATACTTGAGGCAGGGATTCAGGCTGGGGCATGCTGTTCAGAAAGGGGACAAGTGAATGCCGACTTCCAAGACCTTTAGGAAACAGGGTGGGTTTTTTTCAGAAAATGAAAAAGCACTCCCAACAACAGCAATGTTTATTAATACTCTTCCTACTCCTGTCAGCACGTTCTCATCAACGTTTGGGTGGTGCTGTCCGAAATGCCCGCTTGCCTTTCCAAGGGAGAGGCTTCCAGAGGGACCGTCCTGCGCCTGCAGAGCCGCTGAGCGCCCATCCGCCAGCCCCGGGAGGGTGTCCCAGGGCCCTGCCGCCATCCCCGCGCTCCCGTCCTCCTCGGGACCTTTGGTTTTTAACCCCCAGCACGTGTCGCGATCCCGGTGCAGGATGAGGCTCCGGGGCGCGGTTCCCTGCGGAGCCGTCCCGCCTGTGCCGGGACAGTCCCGGTCCCCCTGCACCCGGGGCTCAGCCACCCAGCTACGCACGGGGCTCGGCGGGGCTTACTGGGGACACGGGGCGCCCAGGGCGGTACAAAGCCCGGAGAGCCCGCCCGGGGTGCGCGGGGGGCGGCGGTGACATCCGCGCACACCCCGCGGCCGCACGAGGAGGCGGTGCCGCGCCCCCGCTCTGTGCCGCAGGCGCGGGCAGCGCTCCGCC